>CANSZD010000973.1:0-252229 GCA_947648045.1 Beta corolliflora | reverse complement strand
GCGACATCGCCCCCGCCTAAATACTACTAATTTTTATAAAATATCGATGTTCTATTTTGTTTTTCTTCAATTTTAAGCTAATAAAAAAGCATAATAAATATTTCAAGGAACATGAAATTCTTTCCTCCGACTATCTTTCGTAACTCAATCTAGTGGCTCTTCTACATTCACTAGTCAATACCCCTTTCCTCTCACAGTCTCACCAGATGACCCCCTTCCTTAGAAGTTACCTGAGGATTCAAAATTAAGGCAATACCATGAGCTCCAATGAGCTAGTAGCCTAAAATTCTACACTTACTATGTTTAATAGTAATACCCCTCCCACCTCCAGTCCTCCATGGAGACATCAGTCCTCGATTTCCTTATCCTGAATTTTCTTCTTAGTCGCCCTCCATGCATTAGGATCATCCTTTAACATGTTCTACATTTTCATATCTATTTGATTTTATTATGACGCCTCAAAAACCAATAATACTAAAGTATCAACCCCCCTCCTTACATGGAATCTCTCCCCTTACACACTCTTGACAAGTGACCTCTAAACATGCCAACCTAAATCCTCGACCGTCTTTTCTTATCTTGGTCTTTGTCAATGTTCAAAAAATTTGTAACTAGTATTTGTCAAAAAAGAATAGTAGAGACAATTTTAGTTACAAATAAGTACACTAACAAGGCATGATAAATATTTAAATGCAATTTTCACAAAAACACTTACTTCACCATCCCTCTCTTCAATTTTATAACAGGCGCATCAAAGACTTTTTAAATCCCAATATTTCACAGACATATGAAAAACATCGCAATTAATATGTAACGGATCTGTTATTTTTAATTTCGTAAATTTTGTTTTTGGCGTAATTAAATCCAACAACTTATTTTAAGGTATCTAGCATCGTTATATTAAAAAAACATAATCAAGCTCGAATCTTTATTAGATTTGTATGCCGATTTAAAGATTCTAAATATCGAAGTTTTTAATTTTTCTTATACTAGCGATTAGATATATTAACGTTTAGATAAACGTTTCGTAACATAAAAAGTGTAAGTGTGCGATTAAAAGAACGGAAGAAAGAAAAAAATCAAATGACGTAATTGCCCATGACCCCACCCATACACTTACAAGTCCTCAAAGTAACAACTGAGAAGAAGCAATCCGATTAAAGACCGGCGATATATTTAAAACCTTCATCCCCATCTTCTCCCCCACCCTCTAACACTAGGGATTCGCATTATATCCTTCCTCCCCCAAAATCTCCTCCGTAATTCCTCTCTTTCTTCCCCATTTCTTCAAACCCAGAAAAACAAAAAAAAAAAACAAAAACAGTAAAACTCAACCCCTTTATATATTATCACAGAATCTCCAATTCAATTCAAATACCCCCATCTCATTCTTTCTCTCTCCTCAAAAAAAAAAAAAAAATGAAACCCACCCCCAAAACTCATCGTTTTCCACCCATCAATCTACAAACCAACCACACCATCATCATCTCGTTTATGGCTTCTTCGCATTCTTCACTCTCTTCACCATCACCTTCTTCATCACTCTCCTCAAATCCACCACCACTCAACCACCACCGACCACCAGTACTTCAACCACCACCGACCAAATCTCCACCGCACTCCTCCACTACGCATCCATCTCAAACACCACCGACCGCATGACACGCGGCGAACTCTCAACCATCGCCACCTCCTTACGCCGCTGTACGCCGCCGTGTAACTTCCTCGTATTCGGACTTACCCACGAAACACTCCTCTGGCGCGCACTCAACCACCGTACTGTCTTCCTCGACGAAAACGAGTACATGATTTCCAACTACGAGAAGAACTTCACTGACTTCGAAGGGTACGATGTTCAGTACACTACTAAAGTGAGTAACTCCAAACACTTAGTTGAGTATTCTAGAGTGCACCGTAAAGATGAGTGTCGGCCTGTACAAAAATCTTTTATTCTCCGAGTGTAAGTTAGCGATTAATGATTTGCCGAATCATTTGTATGAGATTGAGTGGGATGTGATCTTGATTGATGGTCCACGTGGGTATTCTGAGAAAATGCCGGGAAGAATGGCGGCGATTTTTAGTGCTGCTGTTATGGCGAGGAGTAAAGGAAGAGGAGGAGAGAGAAAAGTGGGGAAAAGTGGAGTTACTGAGGTTTTTGTTCATGATTATGGGAGAGAAGTTGAGAGGGTTTTTAGTGAGGAGTTTTTGTGTCAAGAGAATTTGATTGAGGTTACAGATTCTTTGGCTCATTTTGTTGTTAAGGAGATTCAAGGGGAGAGTTTTGAGTTTTGTACAGGAAAACTGGTGGTCATTCTAGTGTTCGGAAAAATTGATGGGAATAATCTCAAATTTCGCGTTTTTTTTTACTATTGGGGTTGTTTTGAAAAGGTATCTCTGGGATTTGAGATTGGTTTTTGAAAATGATGAAATTTGGGGTTATTTGTGTTGATTTTATTATGATTATATTAAGATATAAGTTAAGTAAGAATCAAATGTTGATAATTAGTAGTATTAGTGAAGTATATTTAGTAGTGCTGTTGTAAAATTGTGAAAATTTGAAATGGAAATGCACAATTTTGCAGTGGGGCCAAAAGATGCGAATGTGTACTTTTGGTAGTGGTGACAATAGAGATTTGCTTTGCATCATATTTACAGGAGTATGTTAATGTGATAATTTCTGCGCAATTTTTTCACTTTATTATAGTTTTGCAGTACATGTTTGGGCAATGAAGCCGGAATTATTGGCTTCAGGTTCGTAGTCCAATGAATGTGATAAGGTTTGTGTTGGTATCACACTATCATGCATGAACGTGTCCTTGGATTGAGGGTTTTTGGTATCTTGGAGAGGGGGGGATTCAATCATAACTTACATTATACTTACTCTTTCCGTCTTTTTTAGTTACATTTTGGTTACGCGAACTTTGACTCACTTTGAGTTTATTTACGTAAAGAAAAGCATGAGCAATTCGAGTCTTATTTGATGTTTATTGATGTGTTAGAAATATATAATTTTTATAATTTTTTCGCATATGCGATTAAAGATCTTCCTCCGTTACGTTTGAAATGAAGCATTGGGTGAAATGATCTTATTCGTTGATCGAATTTTGGCTCACGATTATATAAAAAAAGCATGAGTCGAAGTGGGATCGTGTTGGGATTCGTGCCCGATGCATCTTATCAATTATAAGCTTTACATATTTTTTACGTGTGCTTAGCCTAAAGATATTAATGATTAAAAAGCGCGTTGGGTTGCGTAAAAAAGCAAACGTTTTATTTAAAACAGAACGGAGGAAGTATTAATATTTAAAGTTGTGTAATCGAAACCTGTTAAAAAGTAAATGTAACAACTAAAAAAAGGAGAGTGTAATATAGTACACCATAAATACCTAAAAATCATGTACATGTAAGTTGTAACGTGTTATTTTTTAGTTTATTTGGAACTTGGAAAACAACATGGTTTGCTACATCCTCATTTGAAGTTTTATTTTTCATTCAAAAAACCAATTTTCTAAATTAAATGAACAATAAAAAGTTTGTATTGTATTTTGATTTGTCTTCTTGTTATGTGTGAACTCTTTGTATTTCAAAGTTCTTAAAATGTGAGATCTTTCACTCTGTTTTTTTATCTTTCTCGGCTTGGAATCTTGCATTTATTAAATACTTAGAGAGAATCTTCTCAATTTTTTTTCAATTTATAAGAAAAAATATAGTCGTGTGGGGTCTTGTTTGATTCGTCTCAATTAGTACATTATTAATATTCAATCGTTATAATTTTTTACTAATATATAATGAAAGATATTTAAGTTCAAAGAGGTGCGTTGGGAGGCGCGCGGGGAAAGTGAGAATGATAAAAAAAAACAGAGGGAGCACTTCATAATTATACTAAACAAATCACCATTAGTGCAAATTGGAATTTGCTATTAAATGGGTTAGTGGATCGATTTCAGGTCGACCCATTTTATTATCAGGTTGGGTTGGGAATTCCAACTCATTTAACTAAACAGGTTAGGTTAGTTTGAGGATCTCATCCCCTTTGAGTAAACGGGTCAACCAATCCCAACCCAGGTCGACCATTGCCAACCTTAATGTTGATGTGACTTGTGAAGATCAGGAGGCTTAGTTTCTCAAGGCTTTGTCTTAGTGACGGATCCCATCAAAGAGTTAAGAGGGGGGAGGAAGAGACACTTCTGTGATTTGAGTAGAAGTGATCATGGGCCGGGCCGGGCCGGGCTTTGGCCAAAAAAAGTGGCCTGTTTTGGGCCAAAACTGCGGGTCAAAATTCCCGCGCCAAAACTCACTGATTTGGGCCGGACCAAAATTTAGCCTATTTTTTCATATTTAAGATGCCCGTGGCCCGAATTTTTTTTCCCAAAAATCAGGTTGGGACCAAACTACGGGCCAAAAAATCGCGCCCAAAGCCCTTTCGTTTTCGGGCCGGGTCAATGTTGATCACCTCTAGATTTGAGGTTATACTATGTCTGTTTAGTTTTGTACTTTAGTCGCAGATTTTAAATAGGATCCATAATGAAGTGTATGTTACCAAACCAAAAACAATATTTTACTTTTTGCCAAAATGTAAAATTCAAAAAGAAAAGTCTATTAAAACCACATGTAGGCCCTGTTCTTTTGGACTTATTTTCAGCAAAAATAAGTAAAAATAAGTTCAGTTCAGCAAAAAAAAGTTAAGTTCAGCAAAAATAAGTAAAAATAAGTTCAGTTCAGCAAAAATAAGTACAAATAAGTTCAGTTCAGCAAAAATAAGTTCAGTTCAGCAAAAATAAGTTCAGTCTTGTCTAATGTTGTAATTATTATTTTTGTTTTCAATATTACTATTAATATTGTTATTATTATTAATATTATAATTATAATGACGATGAAATTGTATTTTTATTTTTTTATTTTTTTATTTTTTATATTTTTTTTATTTTTGTATTTTTTTATTTTGTTTATTTCTTTATTTTTTTATTTTTTTTATTTTTTTTTATTTTTTTTTTTTTTTATTTTTATTTTTTTTTTATTTTATTTTATTTTATTTTATGTTATTTATTATTATTATTTATTATTATTATTTATTATTTATTATTATTTATTATTTATTATTTATTATTTATTATTATTTATTATTTATTATTATTTATTATTTATTATTTATTATTATAAAATAATAATAATAAGTATTGATAATATTATGTTAATATTTATTGATTATTATAATAATAAATATTAATAATATTATGTTAATACAGTTTAGTTTAGCAAAAAATAAGTTCAGTTCAGCAAAAATAAGTTCGTTTCAGCCAAAATAAGTTCAGTTCAGCAAAAATAAGTAAAAATAAGTTCAGTTCAGCAAAAATAAAATAAGTTCAGTTCAGTTCTGCCAAAATAAGTTCAAAAGAACAGGGCCGTAGTCATGTCACAAATTTTAAGTGGACATTTCCATTTATTAGAGCAAGTTTATTTATTGAAAGGTAAGAAGAAATCATTTGGCTGCACTCGTACAGCGCCCCCACCTAGAGGCTCATTAAGTGAAGATGTAAAATTTTGAAGCTTTTAGTCAATATTTTGTGCCATTTTATGTTCATGTTTATTTTAAAATAAATATAAGGTAAGTTGAATTTCGTTGTAAGTAGGATCTTGCAAGGGGTGAGATTTGAATTTCGTTGTAAGTAGGATCTTGCAAGGGGTGAGATTTGAATGGAGATTGTTAAACGTCGTTTCCAAAATTTCTTAAAATGCCCGGGTCCACTTTCAATTTACTATTTTACCCCTTCTCTTTTTTTCACCACTCGCCACCCCCTGCCACCACCCGCCACCATCTACCTCCCCTGCCACCACCCGCCACCACCTACCTCCCCCCTTCCACCACCCGCCACCACCTACCTCCCCTGCCACTCGCCACCACTTGCCACCACCCACCTCGTAAAAAATTGATTTTAATTGGGGCTAAGGGCGAACGTCACGGCCGGGACGTTCGACCCATGGCACGAGCGTCCGCCTTTGGACGTTCGGACGTTCGACCCATGGCCCGAACGTTCGGACCGGACGTTCGGGCTATAGGTCGAACGTCACGGCCAAACGTTCGCCCCTTAACTAAAAAAAATTCAAATTTTTTTTAAGGGCCGAACTTACGCCAGGGCGTTCGACCCATGGCCCGAACGTCTCGCTTGGACGTTCGGACCATGGGTGGAACGTCTGGCTGGACGTTCGACCCCTTAACTAAAAAATTTCAAAATATGGGTGGTTGAGGAGGTGGCGGTGGTGGCTTGAGGTGGCGGTGGGGCGGGTGGCGGGGAGGTGGTGGTTTGGGAAAAGAAAAGAAAAAAAGAAGGGGAAAGTTGGAAATGTTTGATGGGCCGGGGCGATTTTAACAAGTTTTGGGACGATTTGAATTTCGTTGTAAGTAAGATCCTGCAAGGGGTGGAATCGATCCCATGATCTTTAGGATCGGCGGTGATACCAACACTATTAAGTCATCACTTGATGCTCATCTTATGTTAATGTTGCTCTATTCCTACACTGTATTATTAAAAATCGTTTATACATTAATCTCGAACAGGTATTGGCATAGAAAATAACTTTTTAAGAATTAGGTACGTATTAAATGAGACATTAGTCTAATTTTTAATTGGTTTTTAACTCGCTAATCGGGATTTTTCGATTCACCATTTTCGATTTAAAACAAAATCCTATCATTATTTACTGTCTGTATTTACTTGAAATCGCCCGTATATTTTTCTTTAAATACCCCCATGCCCCACCCCCTTTTCACCCCACTCTACTCTCTCGACTCTCATCAAACTTCATCCCTCTCTCTACCATTAAGCACTACCACCACCACGGACCACCACCATTGGCGCACCACCTCCGACGAACCAACTACCCACGTGGACCAAAACCACCGGGTCACTACCAACACCGGAGCACCACCTGCGCCACCGAAGCGAACCAACTACCCCGGTGGAACAACACCACTGGGATTACCACCACCACCGGAGCGACACATCCACCTAGGAAGACCACCATCACCTATTTACCACAATGTCCAGGCGAAGAACCGTCAGCGCCGTCAACCTCACCGGAACGGAATGTGGTTAGTTTTTATTTTTTTTTCCGCTACCAGTGCACGGTAACGGATGAAAATTTAATTCCCCCAATGGAGGCAACGGATAAGATTCCCGTTTCTTCCATGGAGGCAACGGACAATAATTTCGTTACTTCCATGGAGGAAGCGAAAAAGTGTCCAAGTTACCATGGTAACGTACAAGATTTCATTTGCCTCCATGGAAGTAACGAATTCTTGTCCGTCGCCTCCATGGAAGAAACGAAAATCTTGTCGTTTTTTTTCCATGGGGGAAACGGGAATTTTCATCCGGTTACCGTGCATTTTTCCCGAATATATTTTTTCCGTGATAATTAGTATTGATTTTCTAATTAGGGAATAATAGTTGAGTACGTTTACATTAATTTTGTTAATGAATATTTAGTTAATATTTATAGCTTTTTTTTCCAAATATGTATGCATATTATTGTAATTATTTTAATAATCAGTAGTTATTTTATAATAGTCGTTGCAAAAATTTATTGATGAATGTTTGTTATTAAGTTGAGAAATTGAATATCTAGTTAATATTAATAGTTGTGATTGGTAAATAATAGTGATTACTAATTACGGTAAGTAAGTAAATAATAGTGATTAATATTATTGATTATATGTTGTCTAAATGGTAAAATGTTAAACATTTTAGGTTTATTTTCCGGATTTTGGGGGTGATTATATAGATTATAATAACATGTTTTATAATGAAACACTTTGGGCTGAGAAAAAGGAACTACAAGATTGGGTTAAAACAAGGGCACATGAAATCGGGTTTGTGATGGTAATTTCGTCAAATCATAAACATGATCCTAGTGGTCGACCATATGTTTATATGAAATATAGCCGGGGTCGACCATATCGGGGGTGAAGGTAGGGATCTTAGCGTAGCGAGACGTGTAGCTACAAAGACAAAATCATATGGATGTAGGGCGGGAGTTAGGATAGAGTTTTTGGATTACCCGTCCGAGCAGGGATGGGTGATCAAAGCAGACCCAGGGATTAGTGGCATGCACAATCATGAGTTCATTCATTATCGTGAGGGCCACCTATCCATGAGCGGCCTTAGTCCGGCGGCTAAGGTTTTCGCTCGCGATATGATTAAGTCGCACGTTAGGCTGCTAGTATCATGAAAGTTTGTTAATGAAAATTTTCGATGATCATCCAAATATGAGACACTTCTACAACTTTGAAGGAAAAGGATGAAGGGAAGCAATGGATGACATAGACGTGATGCAACACTTCCTTCACCTTGCTCGAGAGAGCAACTACCTTCATTGGATTAGACAAGACGAGGAGACAAATGCAATGACTGCGGCGTTCATGGTGCACCCTCGGTCGGCAAATATCCTCCGCACTTATCCTCATGTTGTTGGTATGGATGCAACATATAAAACCAATAAATATAACATGCCTTTTCTAGAGCTCATTGGGATGACGCCTTCTAACAAGAATTTTATGGTTGGGTATGCTCTTGATGGCCAACGAAACAGTTGATAGTTACAATTGGGTGTTGGACAAGTTTAGGTTGCTTATCGGAGTGAATGTTGTCCCTGTTACACTCATAAGTGACAGTGATTTGGGTCTTATGAAAGCGGTCCGGGAAGTGTTTCCTAACTCTGCACATTTACTATGTAGATGGCATATCAACAAAGATGTGCAGGCTAGAGTGAATAACATCATGGGCAACACCGATGCGGGTCCGAGATTCGTGAGCCGAACTTGGTATCGAATAGTCAACTCGACCTCCGAGAGGGCTTACCTCAGGAGGGCTTATGAGGCCGCGGTTGAGAATATGAGAGATGTTTACAGAAGGTGGCCTAAAATCATCCAGTACGTGGAAACAACTTGGCTTGTGTGCAAAGAGAAGTTTGTGCGGGCATGGACGAACAATGTACTTCATCTTGGGAACACGTGCACTAGCCGAGTTGAAAGCGCACACCCTGTACTGAAGTCTTGGGTTTTTAGTTGCACAACTACATTGGACACCATCTTTTCTATTGCTCACAGTGAGATAGAAAATGAGGTGAAGAAGGTGGAGAATGACTTGGAGGAAAGTCGGCGTCGGCACGGGATCTTGTACAAGACTGAGGCTTTGTATAAGTTAAATGGCCGAGTCTCGCAATACTGTTTAGAACTCTTACTGCAGGAGGAAAATCGTATGCGGGAGTTGGCGAGTAAGGTCTATGAGTGTTGCGGTTGCTCGTTGAGAACCACACATGCCATCCCATGTGCATGCGCCATACGCGAGCGATTGGAGGCGAAGGAGAGTGCATGCACAGCAGGACTTACATCCTTATTGGACTAATTTGATCCTTGGTGATGGTGTTAACAACCCTGATTTTGTATCTGAGGCAGCACAGGATTCTCAGTACTTCTTAGAGTTGGTTGACCAGGTTCAAAGTAGTGATCCTGCCGTCTTGCGGAGCGCTACCTGGGTTCTAGAGGAACATCTACGTAATCTCGGTGATTCGGCTTTTGAGCCGAAGCATTGTCGAGAACCCCAAAGGGAGACCACGAAAGAATCACCCTAGTACAAAACGAAACAAGAGTGGTTTTGAGCACACATTCAGTGGGTCTTCAAAGAGAGGTAGCAGATCTGTAGGTTCAGTTATGAGCATGTCAACTTCTACAGGTAATATGTTTGTTAATTGTATGTATTGATTATTTATAACTTTGATAGATATGTACTGATAATTTTAATGGTGAATAATTTGATTGTTGTAGGTCGGTAAAGCGTGGATGAAGACGGTTCTAATGGATTTCCATTTTACCGCAGAATTCCTGCGCTTGTTAACCCATTCATTACTAAATGGACGAATGTCCAGGTAAACGGTAACCGTGGTAAATAGTAATGTCCAAGGAGTATATGTCCAAGCATTTAGACTTTTTTATATTAAAATTTCCATTTACTTGTATAGAAGACACTTCCGCAGGATTATTCATCCAAGATTTCCCATTCCTTTCAAAATTATTACTCGTTAGTTTGATTATTCCCATGTTTAATCCAAAGTAGTAAGTACCTACCAATATAGCTGTTTTAACCAACTTTTGGTTTTGTTGAGAACAGACTGTGATTCCTCCAACTTCATTCTATATCATTCTCGTTTTGTCTTTTCGAAAAGTCCTAGATTATGTACCTGCGTCACCTAAGTGAGTTGGTTTACCTTAACACTTTTGGTTGTTAGATTAAAAGAATTAGCCAAATATCTAAGATATATATTAATTAGTAGTTTATGTGGGTCAACAGTGCTGTGCGCCAAAGCCTCATGAATTATGTTGTTTATGTGGGTCAACAGTGCTGTGCGCCAAAGCCTCATGAATTATGTTGCTAAATTCTTCCGTATACTCGAAAATAGTGCATTGATTAGGTTTTTTATACTCCCTCGGTTCTATAATATAGTGCTTATTTCTCATTTTTTGCGAGAATTAAGGTAAGTGGAACATGAATGATAAATAATTAATGTTGTGGGAAAAAGCTGATTTTAGGAGAGAAAATGATGAATAATGGGTGAAAGAACATTAAATATATGGTAATTCATTGGCAGGTTTGATAAACAAAGAAAAAAACTATTTCCAAGGAGCAAATAAATGATGGGTGCATGGTTTTTTAGGCAAATCAAGAGGAATTGTGGAATTAAAAAATAGAAACAAGAACAACATTTTGGGACACCCAAAATGAAATGCAAGCACTATATTATGAAACGGAGGGAGGAGTATATATTACTAGTGTATCAGGAGATCATTTTCATTAATTCTAGGCAGTAGTAGTATGAACATGATGGATCAGGTTGGACTATATTATCATAATTCTGAGAATAGGAGTATAGGATCGGTCTATGGGATTATATAAATTGTGTTTTTTTGGCTATAAAAATAGTTAAATGTCAGAAACTTGGGTAGAGCATGAAACAGCCCTCGTGAAGTACTGGGTTCTTTCTTACGTGCTCAGTTTTGGCAGTGTGGATATAGCAATATTAAAAAGTTTAATCAAGTAAAGATAATTTTTGGACTATGGCAAATGAAATCCTTTATCTATTATAATAATACGTGTTCACAAATTAGAAGAATTTCATTTATGGTTTAAAATTCCTGATATATAATTATCACTATAAATAAGAATTAGAATTACAACACTAGTAATTAACATCGACATAATAGAATTAAGCGGGTCTAGCAAGTAGCCAAATTCTAATGAAAAGTCATTATTAATGGTCCAACACCATACATATTGATAAATGAAATTTTGGGGGTGTCATATCGAAATTAACCCAAATTTTTTGTGCAAATAATTTTGGTTAGAAGTAGGGTTGTTCAGAGTAAGGTCTGGACCGCACCAAACCATAACCCAAATCGTTTTTTTCATGGTTTAGTTTGATTTGTTGTTTCAAATTTGTGGGTTGATTCGTGATTTCAAGCAAACCGCGGTTTGCAGTTTGGGTTGAGTTTGAATCTTTATAAAACCAAATCGCACCACAAACCGCAAAAACTATTTAGATGAATTGTTTTTTATTTTAGATTGGACATTTGGACTCTTTGTTTCTGATTATATAGTTTTAGGAGAACTATGTATTGGGTTTTCAACAACTCTGTACCACATATTTTAGTTATTTATGAGTTACTTTTCCAACAATTTGTAGCTAAATAATTATTCTACAGCAACAAGTTTACAGACCTTTACCATAATCCACAAATAAATAAAAAAGGGTTAATCCGCACCTCACGCACCAAACAGTCCACAAATATTAAAATAATGCTTACAAAAGTCATATCGCGGATGAAAAAAATGATCAAACTGAAAATCGCACCGTACCAAACCGTTTCACGTGGTGCGGGTTGGGTTGATTTGGGAAAAAGTGCGGTGCGGTGCGGTTTGGAAAAATGTCAAACCACATATTTGGTTTTTGGTTTGAGATATATCCCAAACCGTACCAATCCAACCCACGAACCGTCCTAGTTAGGGGATAGATTTTTCTTATAGTATAATCTTAATGTAAGTAAATAATTGAAGACCCTAAAAAAGAAAATAGAGTGTTACATCAGTATCTTATTCTTTCATTGTTAATGGAAGAGTGAGTGGTTCAGTATCTCCCTCCAGAGGATTACGTCAGGGTGATCCTTTATCTCCCTTTCTATTTATTATGGTTGCTGATGCCTTTTCTCAGATGATCCAACAAAAGGTTACTACCAGGGCACTTCATGGGGCTAAAACTACCAGAAATGGTCCGGAAATCTCCCACCTTCATTTTGCAGATGACAGTCTTCTGTTTACAAGGGTCACCCGTCAGGAATGCTTAACAATAGTTGATATTCTCAACCAGTATGAAGCAGCATCCGGGCAAAAAATTAATTATGAAAAGTCAGAGGTATCCTTCAGTAAAGGTGTAAGTTGTGAGAAAAAAGAAGAGTTGATTGATATTCTCCATATGAGGCATGTTGACAGACACCAGAAGTATCTTGGTATTCCTACCATCAGTGGAAGATCTAAAAAAGTGGTTTTTCGGGAACTTTTAGATATAATGTGGAAGAAGTTGAGGGGATGGAATTAAAGAGAAGTTGTTATCCAGGGCGGGAAAGGAGATTCTCATAAAAGCTGTAATTCAAGCCCTTCCTACTTATCTGATGGGTGTTTATAAAATTATTGTTGCTGTTATTCAGGAAATCCACTCGGCGATGGCTCGGTTTTGGTGGGGAGGGGGGAGAGGTGAAGAGAGGAAAATGCACTGGTTGAGTTGGGAAAAAATGTGTAAACCCAAGCGTATGGGAGGAATGGGGTTTAAGGATCTTGCAGTTTTCAATGATGCTTTGTTGGGTAAATAAGTTTGGCGCTTGTTACATTATAACAATTCTCTTATGAGTCGTGTTATGAGTGCGAAATATTACCCCCATGGTGACATTCTTTCAGCAAGACTAGGTTTCTCTAATAGCTATGCGTGGCGTAGTATTTAGGGAGCCAAGAGTTTGGTGATGGAGGGCTTAATCTGGAGAGTTGGGAATGGAGAGCAGGTTGATTTATGGGCGGATCCTTAGGTAGGTGACGAAGAGGGAAGATTTATTCACAGCACTCGTGTGGATGGTTTAAATGTAGTAGGTGACTTGATTGATGAGGCTAGAAAGGAGTGGAGAGTAGAGATGGTGGAACAACATTTTAATGAGAGAGATCAACGTTGCATTCTTTCTATTCCTTTGAGTTCAAGAGATTTGCAAGATGAGTTGACTTGGGCTTACTCTAAAGATGGGGCTTATTCGGTGAAAACGGTGTACATCCTTGGGAAAGGAGGTAACTTGGAGGATTTTCATCGAGCTTGGGGCATTTTGTGGAGCTTGGAGGTATCACCAAAGGTACATCATTTTCTGTGGCGCGCTTGCACCAACTCACTTCCGGTGAGGGAGCTTCTTTATAGGCGGCATCTTGTTGATGATTCTTGTTGTCCGTGCTGCTTAAGCCACACCGAAACTCAACAGCACATGCTGTTCTGTTGCTCGAGTGTGGCGAGTTTGTGGGAAGAGTTAGGTTGCCGTGTTTTGTTACAAGGAATTGAAGATGAGGGAATGTGTGAAACTCTTGAAAGATGGAGTACTCTTGATTCAGAAGTTGTACAAAAAGGTAGCTATATTATGCATGTGGAATGCATGGGCGGTGCGAAACAAGAAGGTGTTTGAAAATCAAGGCAACATGTTGCTGTGGTAAGCCAACGAATCCAAAGGCAAGTTGAGGAATTTAATCAATATGCAGTGAGAATTTATGGCAGTCATCCGAAGCATTTTGGGAGCAGCCTAGCTCGGTGGTGTGTGCCTCCTTCCGATGTGATCAAACTGAACGCGGATGCATCTATCAGCAATGATGGGTGGGTTGGCTTAGGAGTTGTGGCTCGCGATTCGAGTTAATTGATCTTTTTGGCTGTGAGAAGATGCCATGCCTATTGGCCCCCGGAGGTGGCCGAATGCAAGGCGGTTCATATGGCCGCAAGATTGGCTATCTCGCATGGTTTGTCCCACGTTATTCTTGAGTCGGATTCGCAGGTGGTCTCTACAAGACTCTCAAAGGCTGCATTATATCTTTTAGATTTGGATGCCATTCTTGGTGATGTTCTCTCTATGTGTAATGATTTTCTTTCCATTCGTTTTAGTCATGTCAAAAGAGATGGGAATTCTGTTGCCCATATAGTGCCGTTTGGAGTTGAACAATATTGGGAATGTCATTGCCCTCGTGATGTAGCCCCTTATGTACTCATGGACTCTTTGTCCCTTGATTAATGCACTTCTCTTTCCCTTTAAAAAAAAGTAATTTGTCATTTGTGTTCCAGTATTCTGAAACGGCGTATAAAACGTTTCTGACCCTGCATACTGCTTTCATATACTCTTTCGTCTTGAAAATTAGGGATGATTAACAGATCAGGTCGGGTCGTGTTCGGGTTCGAGTGAATAATAAACGTGTTGAACATGTCCCAACCCAAACCTAACTTGTTTATTAAACGGGTTGAAAAATTCAACCTTGACCCGACCCCTGTTTATTAAACGGGTTACCCATATAACCCGTTTAACCCATTTACATATTTATTACTTTCAAATTTTTATTAAAATTTATTAGTTTTCAACAATATATTCATATAAAAGTATGCATGATTAGATTTTCTTTTCAGTATTTGTGTTCTACAATTAGTATTTTTAAATTTTCACCAACTTTAACACAACTTTTTAGGAAATTTATATTTTAATGAGTTATACAGGTCAAAGCAGGTTAATTTCGGGTTGAAAATGTAAACCTTAACCTAACCCATTTAATTAAATGGATAAGTCGTGTCAACCCATTTACTTAAATGGGTCAAATAGCTCAACCCAAACCTGCTTATTTCAGGTCAGGTTTGGATTCGGTAAACGGGTTGGGTCAGTTATTCACAATCCTATTGAAAATCACGCCTTGCAAATTAAACAGCCCGCAATGCCAACTCATATATCATGAGCAGCCAGCCTTATCTATCTAAAGTAGCTATTTTCCATTCAATTTTTAAAGGAGAGAGCTTAGTTTCTCTGATTGGAATAAGAAAGAAGATCATGTGATGTATAAAGACATGCTTTCTTCCTATGTACTCCTCACCTATGTTTCGGATTCGTATACTTATGTCCGACATGGGTACATGTCTAAGTGTCTCACTCAACTATTTTGTGAAACTTTTTCATGATCTTGGACCTAAAATAAAATGTAACCATGTCCGATTGTCGAGAATTTGATATATGTACTTGAGATGAAATAAAGAGTTTGAATAAGCTCCTCACCTTTGCAACATGTAGTGCACCTTAAATCAAGTGACATAGTTTTCAAGTCTCATACCACTTTGCAAATCTTAGTTTGTTTGGCTAATCATGGAAATGAAGAGTATTATTAGAAAGTTATACGACATACTTTACTTAATTGGGTAGGGACTACGGAGGATTATGTAAGTAATTTTTCCTGTCTAATAGAAAATTAAACTTATAGGCTCTGTTTGTTTTGGAGGAAAACAATTCTCCCCAATTTCCGTTGTTTGGTTGGACAAGATTTAAAAACGAAAATGAAGATGGAAAAGAGTTTTTCATCCCTTTGTAAATATTTTCCTTCAAGATTTGAAAGAAAACTATTTTTTTAACTCTCTCATTCCCAACATCTTCATTATTTTTCCCTTCTTAGTTTTATAGTTTTCCATCAAACCAAACAAAGGAAAACTAATATTCATTTGCATTTTTCACGAAAAAATAGCGTTTTTTTACGGAAAACTATCTCCAATGAGAAATGTTTTCCATTAAACTGAACGGACTTATAATATTCTTGTGTTTTACACTAAAGTTTAAAAGAAAAATAAGTTAGTTAAAAAGAGGATAGGATAAAATATATAGTTTGAGGATATCATGTGGGACAAATTCAACTGGTGGAATTTATAATATGATGGGAAAATTGAAAAAACAAAGGGGGGACTAGGTATAACTGTAGTGATAATGGGGCCATTAAAGTAGAAAGATGAAGGTTCTCAGCAACCAAAGGTGGGGTTTGCGTCAGACAAATTTCATGTGATCATCGAATTCTCGCCATTGCTCTCAAACTCCCTCAAATATCAATATAGTAATGAATGATGTAATATGCATATAACCCTTTCTTTTATATTCTCACGTGCCCCACGTGATTAAAGTCGTACTTTGTAGTCCACCAAATAGCCACTCGTCACACTTCACAAATGGAGGCTTCAAAGAAGAGAGAGTTTGAGTTTTTTTTTGGTGTCGGTGAAATGAATTTTCCTTGGTTTTCATTCACTTAATTTTTTGCGTAGCTTTGGGTAATATACTGGACCATATTTCATCATCATGGGCCCATTTCTGAAAATATCATTTTGATAATAGTTTCACGTAGCTGTAAGCTGTAGCATTGGTTGGGCCATCAAAAGAAATTTACATGGGCTTATTCTAAGCATAAGGCCCAATTAGTGTGACTACAAAGCATTGAAGCCCAGTATCCAAAAAGGTCTTCAAAGAAGGAAGCCGGTTTTATTCAGAAGTTGGACAATCCGTTGATGGTACATACGCTAGTATTTGATGAGCACTAGTTGCCTAGTTGGGAGAACCGACTTTCTTTCTCTCTTTTTCTTTTGTGAGAATCAACTTTTTTTCTTTTTGTATTCTTTAGCTTTAGATTTAGCTTTTTCAAATTTAATGCTTTACTCTAATAGGTAGAGTTGAGCTACATTGGACTTGGGAATACATAAAATATTGGGAGTACTAGTAGTTTATCGCACGTGATGTACCAAGTCAAGCAACATATAAAACTGTTCGTTCGTCGCCTAATCAACAACCAACGATGGAAGATATACTCTATCATATTACAATGAAATTTTCGTTGATGAAAGCCAACCTTTCATTTCAAAATAAGAAATGGCGATAAATCTAAATGTTTAATTACTTTTGTTGTGTGTGTAAACTATATTATAAGATTATAATTATTAGATTATTATTCAATCAATTTTGTTTTGCATCGGTATGTATATATTTCTATATACAACCCATGCAACGAATGGGGCAAAAAACTAGTATAAGTTAGACTCTCTAACTTGAGTGGATATTGGAATAAAATGCTAACCTCTTAGCCATGATATTCATACTATACTCAATCTCTCTATTCTCACATATTCCTCCATGACTCCATCATGGATATGAGTAGGCCTGTTCACCGGTCCAAGACGGGCCGGACCGACCGGGCCGGGCCCCAGTTGGGCCGGTGGACCCGGATTGTAGGATTTAGTGGGCCGGGGACCGGGCCACGATTTTTCGGTCCGGTCAGTGCGGGGAACGGGGAAAAAAATCCGGTCCCTGGGTCCGGACTGGACTCGATTTTCGATTTTTTTTTTTTTTTTTTTTTTGGATTTTAAATATTCTATTTGGACCTGTTGGACCTGTTTGGACCTGTAAAAATGACTTGGGTAGCGGTTTAAAAAAAAAATCTACTAAAATTTCGGGTTTCGTCCGGGCACGATTTTTCCGGGTTTGGGCCAGGACCGGACCGGAAACCCGGAATCGTCACTTTCCACGGACCGGGGGGACCGGACCGAATCTCGGTCGGTCCGGCCGGTCCAAAATCCGGTCCGGTCCGGTCCAAATTCCGGTCCGACCCACCCATGTGAACAGCCCTAGATATGAGTACATGACAATGTGGGATAGAGAATATTAGATGAAGGAAAATTACTTCTATATTCAGTATGAATATTGTACCATCATTCTGTAATTATTGGCATTGATTAGAGGTAAAATAAACAAGTCAAAAATAAGATCACCCTTTTCTTATTATATTATGCGAGGTCCAATTGATTTGGGTTGGGTCCCACCGTCCTAGGCCTATATCCATGAAACCCATCTCTAATCTGGACCATGCAAAAGTTATTCCTTTGTTGAGTGACTTACAATCTTCTCAAAAATCAATATCATAGAATGGAGGGTCTTGCGTACGATCAACCACACCTATAAATATAGATGTGACTATATTCCTCAAATTTCATTTTGAAAGGTTATATCTCACTCCTTTCATCGAAATCGAGCTTACTAGTTGTTGAAAAGTTTATCGAGCCAAATTTGCATATCCAACTTGAATCTTCTCAATATATTGAGTGTATGGTGATATATGGCCTTCTAAAGTTGATCCTTGTGCAGAAACCCTCATGAACAAATGGAGTTACTCTTATGAACAAATGAAGTTATTTGTATGAATATGTGGTTACTGTTAACAATAAAAGCGTGTTACTCCTATAAACAAATGTGGTTACTTTTATAATAAAAGAGAATTCTAATCAATTTTACTCTTAAGAACGAATGAGGTTCTTTCGTATGAAGAAATGAGGTTACTTTTGTGAGCAATTGGGATTACTCGTATGATTAAATGAGGTTACTCTTATAAATAAATGAGATTACTCGTATTTATAAATGGGGGTTACTCATATGATTAAATAGGGTCAGTCGTATGGTAAAGTGAGGTTACTCTTATGAACAAATGAGGTTACTTCATGAATAAATGAAATTACTTTTGTGAGCAAATAGGGGTTACTCATATGAATAAATAGCGTCATCGTATGATTAAATGAGGTTACTCTTATGAACGAATGAGGTTACTCCTATGAATAAATAAGGTTATTCGTGTGAATAGATGGGGTTGCTTTTGTGAGCAATTGGGTTACTCGTATGATTAAATAGGGTCGTCGTATGATAAAATGAGGTTCTTTCTTATGAGCGAATTAGGTTACTCATATGAAGAAATAGGGTTAGTCGTATGAAGAAATGAGGTTACTTTTGTGAACAATTGGATTACTCGTATGATTAAATAGGTTCACCGTATGATTAAATTAGGTTACTCTTATGAACGAATGAGGTTACCCGTATGAATAAATGGGGCTACTTTTGTGAACAATTGGGGTTACTCGTATGATTAAATGAGGATATTGGTATAAATAAATGATGTTTCTCTTATGATTAATTAAATGGGGTTACTCATAACATCAAATGAGGTTACTCATATGGTTAAACGAGGTTACTCTAAAAAATAAACGGGGTTACTCATAACATCAAATGAGGTTACTCATATGGTTAAACGAGGTTACTTCAAAAAATAAACAGGGGGTTCTTTCATATAATATTTTTAAGGTTACTCAAAAATTCTCTTTGCATATACTTCACTTCTCTCTACCTCACAAATAAGGGGGTTCTTTCTTATAAACAAATGGGGTTGCTTTAATGCTTTTATAACAAAAGATAATACTAATCAGTTTCCTCTTATCAACGAATGGGGTTCAGCTTTCATGAATATATGTAGTTACTTTTTGGGAACAATTGGGGGTACTTGATGGTATAATTAAAATAGATCGTCATATGATTAAACAATGCTACTTATATAATAAACGAGATTACTCCAAACAATAAATCAGATTACTCATATAATTATGAGTTATTCATTATACATTATACATTATTTTGATAATTCGGTTCAATTCATTCACAATGAATTGCATATTATAGCTTGCATATCTCATCTTACAAACAAAGCCCTGACAAGTCTAAAGGAAGAAAGACTTCATCCACTTCAAGGCCCAGTCAATAAAGAGGAAATAGGTAACGCCCAAGTACAGGAAGCATGGTGATGGTGGGTTTTTTTAAGGGTTTGTTTGGGGTTGTGAGTAAGAAGAAGATTGAAAGTGGAGAGAGAAGATGGAGAGAGAGAAAAAGGTCGTCTCGCAGTCAATGAGAAATGACAGGCAAATGTAATATGGGCCACTAAACCTAGAGGAGCGAAGTGGAAGAAGAATCAGCATTTGGGCTTGTAATATGGACCAGCCACACAGAAAGTTATAGATATGATCGGACACATATAAAGGCACTTGTTTGGTAAATGGGACTTTTTCATTGGGCTTTTGAACTTGGTTTGGTCAAACAAAAAAAAGTGTTTGGTTATTAGGCTTTTTAGTTGGTGAAAGTTCGCTTTTGCCAAAATGAAAAAGGCCTGGAGCGAGCTTTTTGGATTGGGCTTTTAGCATTTACCACAAACTCTCTAATAAACAAACCAACACCACAATTAATTTTCCAAACACTTTTGAAATAGTGGCTTAAACATGACCCAACTTAAAAAGCCCAATACATACAGCCAACGTCTTCAGTAGGTCAAACAAACTCAACTAACTGCCCAAAAGTCAACAAATAACAATTGATCACAAACAACCCCAAGAATTTGTGATCATATAATATTTCCACATTTTGCCTAATTGTGGAATATTTTTGACGGGCCAGATTTTTATAAAAGATTCTTTCTTTTTTGACAAGAGAAAAAACCAATTAAAAATTACCATTAACAGTCACATATATGCAGCACAATGTAAACTACTAGATAAAATATTTTTGTTCAATTTGAAGAAACAACAATATATCGATAGTTACAACTCTTACATCAAACAAGAAAATAACTACATATGATAAACCACATGGAAACTCAAAGTCCATAACAGTGAACTCATTCATAAACTACTAATTATTAGGAGTAAGAGCACCATAAGTAACAGTTGGATGTGGTTGTGGGGCCCCCTCTAGTAACACCTCAGCATTCAGATAAGCAGCAGTATTCTTGCAAGGGATATCATTAAGGCTTTTCTCTTCACCACAAGGCTTGGGCCTCTTGAAAAACGAAGCACACATCTCTTTGGATCTCTGATAAGGAAGGCCCAATATACAATTGTTTGTCACATCCAACACCCCTTTGTGGATCAGCTTCATACACTCTGGCCCAACTTGGGTGAAATAGTTATTACACAAGCTCAATTGCTTCAAATGAGGCAACTTACACACCTCTTCAGGAACAGCCCCAAAAAACTCATTGTTAGCCATCACAAGGTTTTGCATTTTCCCTAAGCAGCCAAAAGATCGCGGTATCGGGCCCGTTAAATAATTCGTCGAAACATCGAAAACACGGGCCTTCTTGAGAAACCCAATCTCATAAGGAAGGCAGCCCGATAAATGGTTGTTTAAGAAGAGGACCTCAAGGAGGGTTTCCGAGGCTTGCTTAATGGACTTTGGTATTGGGCCGGTGAACTTATTGTTAGCAAAAGTAAGAAAAGCGGCCGGTGTTGAGCCCAAATTAGATGGAAGGTCTTGGTCAAATTTGTTATTGTTAATAAAAAGGGCCAAGACTTGTAAATCAAAGAGTTGGGGGTGGAATTGGGCCTATAAAAGAGTTAAAACGTAGGTCCAAGTAGGTTAATTGGGTAGCTCCAAGTACATTAACAGGAAACTTACCTTCATATTTGTTATTACTAAGATCTAGCTCAAATAGATAGGGAAGATGGCTTAAATTTGGAATTTTACCTCCAAAATTGTTGGAATTTGCATGAAAAACCGACACTTCGGGTAACTTGTCGATGAAGTCTTCAAGGGTAAGACTTTTACCCTTTATATGGCATTCATTGAATTGGACCCCATATAGAGCATATTGGTTTTTCGCTTTAAGAAATGCACAATTAAACTTGGTGTTATTACAAAACTGAGGATTCTTGGTGTCTTTCAGCATTTTCAACCCACATGAGTCATCATCAATTCTTAGTAAGAATTGTTTGATGACCTTTGTGGCTATTGCTATTTCATTTTCAAGTCTCGGTGTAGGCGGTGGTGGTGATGGTGGTGATGGTGGTGGAGGGCATGGTGTTTCTGGTGGTGGTGGTGAAGAGCAAGTACCGCAACCGGGGGAATATTCAGGGGCGGGAGAACCACCGCCTATGACAATTTCTAAGGCTTCTCTATTAGGTATAGGAGTGGATACTATTACTACAAATTGGTAGGTTGAGCATAATAATAGAAATATTAGGAATGTGGTTAAGAAATGTGTAGTAGAAGAAGTAGCAAACATAGAGGATTTGGAACTCATCATGTTTGATGTTTCTACTAATGACTAATGTGATTTGTGGAGCTGCTTCTTATCGTCTTCGTTCCTTATCTCTTTTAAAGATGCATAATAATTGATCGAGAGGACAAAATAATACAGCTGCAAATACTACAAGTCTTTTCTGTTTTTTTGGGCAGCTACAAAAATAAAGTTGACTTAGTCTATGTAAATTTGCAAGTGTGGCATTAAATATGTGAGTGACAACATATTATTCCCTCCTTTTTTTTTAATAATATAAGAGTATTAAAACGAAGTTAGTGAATTATGTCAAAAATCAATATGGTACAACTAACTAAAAGAAAACGGAGGAACTATATTCTTTTATAAACAACCTACCAATTTTTTTGTCACTAACCTCTTGTTCCGACACAAAAATGGATTTGAGAGGAGAATCGGTATTAATATTTTAGCTCAAGTATGAATTAGGAGAGTGTTAGAATATAATTAGGTTCAAAGATTCATGCATTGATCAATATTTACAACTTAAAACGATATACATCTGTTTGGGCTCAATTGATCAGCCGCCCAACAAAGATCATAAAAGCCTCTTAAAGCATAAAACCGGACAACAGTGGGTCCCACTCTAAAGGTTGACCTAATCACCAGCATTTATGAAATCCCTAAAAGGATGAAATGACCATTGCCGGAAAAGGTAGCATGCCCATTGCTACCAAAAAGGCCCATCCGAATAATGTTTCCGTCCGGGAAATCCCCAACATTATAAAAACCAACCTGTCTCATCAACGAACAAGTATTGAATTCTCACCTAACAAAACTAGAAAGATCTCTCTCAGACTTCACTTCTCTCTCTACCTCAATCACATCTCGACTTGAGCGTCGGAGGGCGATCCCTAAACACCCGGAGTGCCAAACTTGTTTTGCAGGATTCAGGCGTACGGACATCGAAGCTCAGGCGAACGCTCTCGGGGCCCACATCGAATCACTCAACTCATTACAATCCTTAATTTCTTAGTAGAAACAACATCAATCTTTTCTTTGGAAAAAACTTTGTCTATCCAATGGGTTAATCTACTTAAAAATCGATACTTATAATTAGTGGAGTCCAACTCAGTACAATTAATTATTTTTTAATTTTCTACTTATAGTGGGTAATGTATCCAATAGATAAATGTATCAATCGCTCTTTATTTTCTCAAGTTTAGAAAGGTCAAGAGTAAAAAATGGTCCCTTACTTCCTTTGAGGAAGGTTCAGTAGTGGAAGAGAAACATTTATTTGAACATGTTGTTCTTTCCCTATTGTAGGGTAACATACATTTTATTGGATAGTTCCATTCCGTCATCTCAAAAGAGCTTTGTTAGTTTGTTTCATGCACTTTTAATATCTACAGCCTATGGTTCATGACTCTTTGCTGAAACATTTGTCGATTTAGTTGACCATACTTTTAAGAAGTCTTTGGAGTTTTTCGATTGTATTATGTTTTCCTTAAATAAGCCACTGAGATTCTATTGACTATTATACGTATCGTACAAATGTTGATTATCACCATAAACTCCATTTATTATTAATTACTACTTATTAATGTCATATTTCAACGCAATATAATTAACAATACCTCTTACATATTTGAAAATTAACTTAAACTATAAATATAGTATGAAGGGAGTGAACCCTAAACTCTAAATCACATATTCACATGATGAAACAAACCGGAGAATGGAATGTGCTTAGAAGAAAAACTACACCATGACACATCATATGAGAGATGGAAAAAGAAAGAGTAAAAAATGTATATCTATTAGGGAATTAGAATTTTCAAAACATATAATTAGGTCTTTAATTATCATATGAAAACAAGAGAGCAGAGAGCACATAACATCAGTGTCTCTCACAAGAGTACAACGACTAAAATTAATGATTGACGAAAAAGCAAATCAACTTGCAAGTTGGAAAAAGCTTGCCTTAGTCCTACCATGATGGACCTTGCTCTTTGCTATGGCAAGAAAGATCTTTTATACTTTTTCTTCCATTTTCCTAAATTTTAAACGATGAGACGACTTTTATATATGTGTATCTTTGATTATTAATATCTTTAACATGTTATTAAAAATATATAATTAAAATTGAAATGAATTTAACAAATTTTGACAAAATATTTTTCTTCTTCTTCTATATAAGTTATGAAAGATAGTCAAAGTTTTATAAGCTTGAAAACCTAAATAGTATATGGATATTACTTAGAAAAACAGAGGGGATACACAATTTAGCATGAAAAATAATGTACATTAGTTTGTTTCCACATATAAAAATTAAATGTTTAATAGATTTACGGGTTGTTAACTATTTTAAAAAAAGATATACAAAATATTTAATAAGAATATTCTAATTAATGCACTAACATTTATTATAATTTGAGAGTCGTCAATTTTAAGAATTTACATTTATATCATCAACTAATGGTAGTTGACTGTTCTGAAACAATACATGAATAAAGGAGTCTAGGATGAAATATGAACGGCTAGATTTTTTACTCCTCAATTGGAGTGAATGTAATTGATCAAATATTTGTAGTTACAAACTAATAATAATCCTAAGCGTATTAGGAAACTTATCTATATTAGAAATCTACATACAAAATATATCAACAAAATATCATATTCTATCAACTCCCACAATCGGAGCGGGAGGAGGGCGAACACTACGACTGGACTTGAACTCCAAAATAACTATCGCAGAAGATCTTTGGTGAATATGTTAGCAAACTGATACCTTGTAGGAACATGCAAAACCCGTATATGACCTAATACAACCTTTTATCGCACAAAATGAATATCTATCTCAACAAGTTTGGTGAGTTGGTGTTGTACTGAGTTGCGAGATAAGTAAATAGCACTAACATTATTATCACATAAACAATAGTAGCCTGTAACTCCAAAAGAATATTATGTAACCAACAAGCTTCCGCGAAAACATTCGCGGCGCCACGATATATTCTGCCTCAGCACTTGATCTAGAGAGCGTAGGCTGACGCTTACACTGCTAGGAAATTAAATTATCCCCAAGAAAACAACAATATCCGGAAGTAGAACGACAAGTTTCAGGACACCCACCCCAATCATCATCAGTATAAGTGATCAAGCGCAACTGAGTGTAGGATATAAGTGTAACCCATGATTAATGATTCCCTGAATATAACGCAGGTTAATGGATCATGCATGAAAAGGGAAACCTGATATACAACGTAAGCAATATCTGGACGAGTAAATGTGAGGTACTGAAGAGCACCTGCCAGACTGCGATAATGAGTTGGATCAACCACTGGTGTGGGGACCCGAATCAGCACTAAGCTTGGAGTTAGTGTCAACTGGAGTCGCGGCAGGTCTACAAGTCCCATGCCTGCGTGCTCTAATATTTCCTGAGCATACTTCCTCTGCGAAAGAAGCATGTAGGAAGGAGTTTGAGTAACTGAAATGCCTAAAAAATAACTGAGAGGCCCCAAATCATACATAGAAAATTCATATTTCAAATGAGCAATGATACGGTACTGCAAAGCATCGGAAGATGTGCACAAAATAATATCATCAACATATAGAAGAAGATATGCCATATCATACCCTGGCGAAAAGTGAATTAAGAGTGCAAAAAACGCTGGTACCAAGCTCGAGGAGTTTGTTTGAGACCATGAGAGCCTTACAAAGGCGACAAACATAATGGGGAAATCTCTTATCAACAAACCCTGGTGGTTAATGCATATATACAGTCTCCTGTAAGTCATCATGTAAAAATGTATTTTTCACATCAAGTTGATGAATAGACTAGACGCGAGCCATAGCTAACCCCAACACTGTTGATGTATTGTATTTTTTATATAATTTTTAGGTGCATTTAGGATGCATTTTAGGAGCATTTAGGTGTATTATAGTTCATAATTGCATACTATTACTTAATTTACGAAATATAACTCTTTTCGTATGTTTTTGGTATTCTTTGATGAATTTCAGGTATTGAGAACATAGTTGGAGTATAATTGGACAAGCTTGAGTAATTAGGAGCAATTTGAAGCAAGCTACGTTGATAAGGATTGTTACACATATATTTGAGTGCAATTTGGAGCTAAATTGGAGTTGGAATTCATTGAAAGAATTGTGGAAATCGAGTCATGTTCACTCTTTTATCCATAACTTTTGAATAGTCAGTGATAATTGGATGATTCCAGCGGCATTGGAAATCAGGCTTGAAGAGCTTTCCAACGATAGGTTGTAAGGCCCAAGGCGAGCTATATTCTAAGAGATATGGGCTTCGCAAGTTGGCCCAGTTTGCCCGAGGCTTCTTACGCACGCGCGGATGACTTAATTCTAAGCCCTTAATGATTTATTTGGCTTTCCATATTTTGTACTCCCTCCGGTCTTTATTAGTTTATCCGTATTTCTTTTTGGGATGTCCCTTATTAGTTTACCCATTTCTTTTGTTTCTATTTTTGGAATGGGACCACTAACTTCCTGTAACACCCCCAAATTTCTCTCTTTTGAAAGAATATATTTTAATATAAAAGCCCTTGAGAAACTTGAGAGTATTACCGCCACGTGATAACGTTAAAGGCTTTAATACTAACTACTAATTGAACTTGAAACTAATGCAGCGGAAATAACTTAAATAACTCCTCTTTATTAATATATATAAACTTTATTGTACAACTATGACGACAATAATAAAAATAAAGAAAATAAAATAACAACTCCTTGACTAGTTACGATTCCTCACTAGCTCCCCCATATGAAATAATGCATCATATCAACCTGTAAATTCTGCTCGCCAAAATAGGGTCATCACAGGGACAAAGCCATAAAACAAAACAAATAAAAGCGTGTCAGTAAAAATACTGAATACATGTATATGCGGAATATTAAACACTTTATTTAATTTAACATTTGAAATATTTAATTTCGAAAAGCCTTTCTGGATACTTGATAATACTTGTATAATATAAAGTATATAACCTTGATAAAAATCCTTTTTCCTTGCCTAGGTACCTTTCCTAAAGTGTGCACACCCCCCAAGTTTAGTATTCCTTACTGAGTCTATTACTAGGGGAACTACCTTGTCCACATGACTTATACAAAAAGTACATGGGTAAATAATATAATGGCTACCGTTCTTGCTAATAAATAACAAACCGTTGCCTGGGTAAATAATATTAATAGCTACCGTTCTTGCTAATAAATAACAAGTCGTTGCCTCTTTATTATTGCGATCATAAAAGATCATATTTCTAATAAAAATCCTTCTGAAATAATCCTCCTTTAAAAAGAATAGTACTACTTATAAATTTAGCCATATAAATTTCTAACATGGACTTCAATCCAAAATATTTTCCTAAAAACATGATACTAAGGTTGCAAAAATAATTATTAAAGATCTACATATACACGCACCTTGAAAATTAATAACTACTAGGGAGAAGAGAGAAGGTAGGCTAAGAGAGAGAGAGTTTAAACTTGAGAAAAGAGATGTATTCCTCAAATTTGGTGTGAAAAATATGATGGGTGGAGACCCCTATTTATACTAGTTGGATAGGTAGCTAGAGTCGGAATAGGACTAGGAAACTAAAAGATGGATTTAAGAGAAAAGATAAACAAATCTAGCTAAGATCTAACAAATTTTTACGATCATCCAACTAAAATTCGAAAAAGATATAAATTATCCCACAAAACAAAATTCTATAAGCTTAAATAATTAAAAAGATAAGTAAAAAAAATAAAAGTAACCAAAACTTTGCTTGCGGATCACCGCGTGAATTTGCCGCCGGATAATTTTTTTTTTCTTTTTCTTTTTATAAATCTTTTTTTTTTTGAAATTTCTTTAAATCTTTTTCCTTTTTTTTTTTTAAATCTTTTGTAAATATTTTGAAATCCTTTTTGAAGTTTCTTTTAAAATATTTTTATTTTATTAAACCAACTATTCGGATTAGAATTTGTGAACTTAGGCCCAATATATAATTTGGGCTAGAATTTATTTGAAAACCTCATAATATATCATAAAAGCCTATTTAAAACCTTTATAATTAATAATAAACCTCTTTAATAATTAAAATACTTTTAAAAATTATAATTAATAACTTACGAAAAATACGGAGTATTGCACTTCCTATCACACACACATTCAACTTTAATATAAATTAATCTTTTCTCTTTTTATCTATGTCCCACAACATAATTTCTCCTAAAACTCTGTGCAAAAGAAACGGGTAAACTAATAAAGACCGGAGGGAGTAACTTGGTTTCCTACTAGTATTAGGAGATACAACTTTATATTAGAGGATTTTGAATTAGGTTAGATTATCTATTATCTATTACTCATTATTCACTTTGCACGTTATTCTCTTATTACGTTTTCCTCTCTAGTTTTTGCCCTAGTTTATTTTCTATTGCTACTTTGGAGATTCAAGATTTTTGATCAAGATTCCATATTCATCTTCAATTCAAGTATTGCGTATCAAGTTTTATTCTCTTCTCTTTATTATATTTTAATTATGTTTTCTATTAAGTTTATTGAATTTATTGCCATGATTAGTGAGTAGTATTTTTATCTAGGATTGAGTTGAGCCATAGTATGGATTGATCATGTAAACTGTTTTCCTAATTCCCATGTTATTGAGTTATATGTTTAGGGTTTGATGAGATTGTTTTTACGATTTTTTCACCTGATACCCCCGAGTTTTCAAAAAATTCACGTGGTACCCTCCATGTTTTCAAAATTCACCAGGTACCCCTAAGTTTAAAACTAATTCACGTGGTACCCTTAAATACCCTTAATGACTAACGGCGTTAACCGCCGTTAGTCATTAACCCTAATTTCCTGTTTTAAACCCTAATTAACCTATAATTCTAACCCTAATCCTAACCCTTACCCTAATCCTAACCCTAAACCCTAAACCTAACCTTAATCACCCCTCCCCCCCCCCCCACCACCCCTGCAGCCTCCTCGACCCCGGCCCCACCCCCCCCCCCCCCCCGCCCCCCCCCCCCCCCGTGCCGCCGCGGCCCAAACCAGTTCCCCCACCCTCCCCCACCATCGCCCCCCTCATTTCGAACAACCCCTCTAACCCTTCTCCCAGTAACCCCGCGCCCCCACGGCCACCACCCCCCACACCCGCGCCCCCACAACACCACCCCGCTTCCATTTTCGCACCCTCCCCCACCCCGTAACACCACCCTCCTCCAAATTGCGTGAAACACAAAGTACTAAGATTGCGAAAAAACGAGAGGGAAGAAGAAAATACGGGGGTTGCGGTGGACGCGGGCGGCGGGTTTGGGGTGGGGTGCGAAAATGGAAGGGGGTGTTGTTGTGGGGACGCGGGTGGGGGCGCGGTGAGGGAGGGGTGGGAACTACTGAACCGAAGCGGGTGGGTGAGGGGGCGGCGAGGGTGGGGCTAGCTGAATCGAACCGGTGGGGGAGGGGGCGGCACGGGGGGTGAGGGAGGGGCTGCGGGGGTAGGGGAGGGGGCTGGTGGGGTGAAGGGAGGGCGGGGGGTGTGGGGAGTGGGCCGGGGGTGGTGGGAGGGTGGGGGAGTGGGTGGTGGGGTGGTGGGTTAGGGTTAAGGTTAGGGTTAGGGTTAGGGTTTGGGGTTAGGGTTAGGGTTAGGAATAGGATTAGGGTTAGCATTAGGGGGTTAATTAGGGTTTAAAACAGGAAATTAGGGTTAATGACTAACGGCGGTTAACGCCGTTAGTCATTAAGGGTATTTGAGGATACCACGTGAATTAGTTTTAAACTTAGGGGTACCTGGTGAATTTTGAAAACATGGAGGGTACCACGTGAATTTTTTGAAAACTCGGGGGTATCAGGTGAAAAAACCGTTGTTTTTATTGTCAATTTTGCATCTTGATTTAGCCCTAGTTTTATATTATCAACGAAAGTTGGAGTTGAGATTAGGAATATTTGTTTGATGTTAAATTGTTATTTTATTAAATTAGTTCATCAACGAAAGTTGGGTCTTAATTTAGATAATCTTGTCATTGATTTGGATTCTTCCATGAAAATAGGTGAGAACTAAAATTGGGAATTATTTGACATTGGTTCTTAATGCTTCTAATTATGTGTGTAAGCCATGAAAATAGGAGACATACATGTTAGTTACACTAGTGGAAAAAAATGCAAGGGCTCCTGTTAGCCCAAAAACCGCAGCCCTTCGTCTACGAAGGGCATGGTTTTTAAAAACGCACCCTTTTAGTGAAGGGTCACGGTTAGCCCAAAAACGCAGCCCTTCGTAAAATGAAGGGGCTGCGTTTTGGGCTAACCGCAACCCTTCACCCACCCGCGAAAATATTATTTCAGTGGGCTTTTAAATATTTTAGAAGGAATTTTGGGCGGGCTTTTGAAATATCTAAACCCTAGCGCTCCTTTACTCTCCCTCATTCTCTCTCATTCTCTCTCCTCCCCTGCCTCTCTCCTCTCTCACAATCTCCTTCCCTGCCTTTCTCTCTTCGACCTCGACTAGAGTTCGCCGCCAAAGCACGCTACTGCACCAAAGCACGCTGCTTCTGCCGTCACGCCAACAGCAGCGACGCAACACAACAAAATCTTCGTCGTTCGTCGATCTCCTCACCTCCTTCGTCGTTCGTCGATCAAAATCAGTCGTCCTTCGCCGGCGATGGTTCGTGCTTTTACAGACGACTTTCTCTCTCCTCTCATTTCTTCGCCGGTTGTCTGCTAAAAACGAGGTGATTTATTTTTGTGATTAAATTTTGTGCTTGATTTTGTGGTTTTAATTTTGTGCTTGATTTTGTGGTTTTAATTTTGTGCGTTTTCCGGCGAGGTTGTCGTGCTCATCTTCTTCGCTCACAACACCTCGTCGGTTTTTTTCACTTCGCGCACAGATCTCGCCGGATTTTTCCCCCTTGCCGGATTTCCCCCCTCGCCGGCATAGTTCGAGATTTGTTGGTTCGTGATTTTTTTTGTCAATTTTAGGTTTTTTTTCATTGTTTTGTCGAATTTTGAAGTTCTTGAATTGTGATTATATTCTGCTAGTTTGTTTAAGACTATTAAGTTTTTGAATCTTTGCATAGTAGAACTGAAATGTGATTTTTTTTAGTGGAATAAGTTTGTTCGCCGGTTTCCAGTGGCTCACGACAAGGAGTTCCATCCATTCGTGCTCATCAGTTTTTTTTTTTTTTGTAATTTATTTGTTACTTGTGATATTTGAGGTTTAGTTAAGCATTTTATTTTGTATTTTAGGTTTTTATTTTATTTTGTAGAATTAATTTGATGTTCTTGTTGATTCGTTAATTTATAATTTCATTTTGTTTGTTTTTTCGACTGTAAATTTCGTTTTGTTGTGTTTATAATTTCAACTGTAATTTATAGTTTTGTTTTGCTTGATTAGTTAAGCGTTGTTATTTTTTTGATTTTTAGGAGTAAAAAAATGCAAAAAAATTTTTTTTTTTTTTTTTGGTCAAAAGGTGCCGGTTATGGTCAAAACCGCGACCCTTTTGTACAAAAGAAGGGCCGGTTTAGGCCCAAAACCGCAGCCCTTCACTTTTAGTGAAGGGCTGCTACGGAAAGGGCTGCTGGCCAAAAACGCAGCCCTTAGGGCTGTTTTCACCGCAGCCCTTCCGTTTTTTTCCACTAGTGTTAGGCCTTTTGCTATTACGAAAGTGAGCACTAGGTATTGAGGAATGACTGAATTATATGGGAATGTCAATATCATCTAAACTATAATTAAATAACAGGGATGTGGGTTATATTTTGATCAATTCATATTAGTGGTGATGCTTAATCTTAGTGTTTTAATTATTATATTTATCGAGTTTGTCATATTTTGGTATTAGTTACATAGATTTTCAGGAAAATTTCCTTAGGTACCCCTGAGGTTTGGCTTAATTCCGATCCCAAAATACCTCCCACATTTGGGGAATTCTTCAGATACCCCTGAGGTTTGTGTTTGGGCTCAAGATACCCTTACTATGGACGGAACCCTAACGCCGTTAGGTTTTCCCTCTCTCTCCCCAATTTTCTCTCTCCTCCCATCCCCCCACCCACTGTCAAACCCCCCACCCCCTCCCCCACTCCGGCGACCCTACCCCTTCCCTTCCCCATTCCCGATTCCTCGCCCCCGGCGTTGGCGCCGCGCAGGCAATGTGAGAACATCGCCCTAGGGTGGTTTCGAGGGTGGCTTTAAGGGTTGGGGGGTGGCTTATCCGGGTGGGGAAGGGGAGGGGGTCGACTCACGATGGGGGACGGGGAAGGGGGGGCCATTTCCGATATGGGAAAAGGGGGGAGGGGGTGGTGTTGGGGTGGGGTGGGGGGGAATCGAGAATGGGGAAATGGAGGGCTAGGGTGGGGTGTCGAGGGTGGGGAAAGGGAGGGGGTGGGGTCGCCGGCGCCAACGCCGGGGTCTTTGCTTCGGCGGCGAAGGGAGAGGGGGTAGGGTCGCCGGCGCCAAAGTGGGTGGTGGTCGCCGGCCGGTCGGCCGGGCTGGGGGGGGGTTGGCAGTGGGTGGGGAAATGGGAGGAGAGAGAAAATTGGGGATACTATGGACGGAAAACCTAACGACGTTAGGGTTACGTCCATAGTAAGGGTATCTTGAGCCCAAACACAAACCTCAGGGGTATCTGAGGAATTCCCTAAATATGGGGGGTATTTTGGAAATTACGTCAAACCTCAGGGGTACCCGAGGAAATTTCCCTAGATTTTCTTGATATTCGAATTTGCACCTCCCTGAGTTCGACCCGTATGTGCTACACCACTGTTCGCTTGCGGTATTAAAATAAAACCCTAAGAACTGTACGAATAGTAGCAGGACGAACAACTGGACTAAAATTTTGCGGAAGCTAATTGAAAAACCTAAAACTCTGATACCATGCTAGATTTAGTGAACTCCTCAATTGGAGTGAATGTCATTGATCAAATATTTATAGTTACAAACTAATGCTAGTTCTAAGTGTATTAGAAAACATATCTATATTAGAAATCTATATATTGTATATCCATAGAATATCCTATTCTCTCATGAATTTTATATTTGCCATAACCTTTTATGTTTTCTGATAAACCAAGAAACTTGTCACAGTGATTAATTGAGCCAGGGAGGTATCCTTTCGTATTCTTCTATTCTTCACCTTAAAAAAATAAGCTTAAATAAATTTTAATAATAAATTCTTTTTAATAAGTTTAGGTAGATTTAGTTTAGCATATCTTTTACTAATTAGTAATTACTTTACTTTTGCCATGGCTGTACGATTTGTTGTACATTTATAAGAATTTTTTTTTTACTTCAAAAAAAATTTATAAAGAAAATTTAAAAGAACGCTAATTCACTAGATCCGAGTTCAGTGTCCTCTACATAGACCCGAAAGCATACAAAGATACCCAGTGACCACATTTGTTATAGGCTTATTAAAAAACCAGGCACATTTCATAAATCTCTGTTTAGAGTTTAGACAGGTCCAAAATACACGTAGTCACGTCCAACACCTTCTCGATAAGCTATTAAGCTTCATATACTGGCCCAGCATGGGGTGATATACTCAGTCAAATTAACCAATATATATAGTCATATTAATATAGGCAATACTTACCTCCTCATTACCACAAGTCCACAAAGGCCCAAGTTGGAATCATGATAGATAATGTGTCGGTGGTACTTGTAACCGTTTCTTTAAGTCGTTCTTATTTGCGTTGTTGCGCATATTTCAATGCACATTGTAACTATCGATATATCTAACTAAATATAGGTAAATATTATAAAAAATTGATATAAACAAGTAAATATTCAGATGAATCCAAAAAACAGTAATATAACTATATTTATTTCTTAAATATTAGCGAGAATTTAAAGTTAAAATTTTAGATGAATCATCGCTCCCTCTAGGAATATGCTGAAGAAATGGAGGGATTATAATCGGGAGTATTTGATCAAGTCTTTTAATGGGGATATGCATAACATTCAAAAATATCTTCTGTGAATTAGGAAACCGGCCAATTCATTTTCAGTGAGAATCCTTCATCAAATTACAGCTAAATTTTTCAACAAGTTAAATATTCTACATTTAAACATCATATTCATAGGGACCAATAACAACAGGTGCTGCGATCTTAAATTTTTGATGATATTTTTTGCCCCAATGAGAAGTTTATCGTAACAAGTTACAATGACCAAGTTCAGAAACTTTATTTCTTATACATTCTTTGACCGAGATGAAGAACTTGAGGTTTATCATCTGATGTTAGTGTGATTAATCATAATTTTCCTCCTGCTCCTCCATTATTCCATATTGTTTTCTCATCTGTGTAGGTTAATTATTGTATACACGTAGGTTAAGAAGACAACTACATTTAGCTATTTATACACTTTATTACCTCAACATTACTGTTGAGTATTAGTCCCTTCCGTCTGATTTTATCGTCTTAACTCCTCAGTAAGGAGATCATAAAAGTTTACTAAGAGGGAAATATGAACAATGGTTAATTAGTACTAATTCTATCTTCGCTTAATAACCCAAGTTAAGTATTAGGAGCAATGGTAAGTGAATTCAAAAATGAACCACCATCTTATAATATATGACATTTTTTTGAACATCCCAAACTATGGGTTATACTGCACTTGGAAGAAGATGTAGAAAAAGCTAATTAAGGAATAGTGATAATTTTATTATTAGTCGACGTAGTATATAGGAAAGAGATGAAAATTAAATAGAATCTATACAAATATATTAAAAAGTGTACTTGTCAAAATTTGTGTGCCACGTGGAACCCTCCCTCTTACACTAGAATTTTACAGGTCGTCATGATTTTTGAAAAAAAATATGATGATGTCTTGATCCGAACCCTTGATCTCTTAGTAATAATTACTATACATTTACCATCGTTTGAACTAATATTTTTATTGATTGTTATGTCCACAAAAAATCCTGTAAAGTGGCGTCGTCTCCTTTCTCCGGCCATGAAGTTGGAGTATTACTAGGGTGTTTTACTCAACATACCATCAAAAATTATAATAAATGCATTCTATAAGATTTGATCCCATGACTTCAAGCTTATATACTAAAGTCTTAACTACTAAACCAGGTGATATTTGGTGTAATCATTCTAAAGTAAAAAAAAATTCTAAAGTAAAATATTAATAAATGAAAAATATAAGTACCCGGGGCGTAGCCTAGACCTAAAAACTAGCTAGTTTCTAAAATGTGTATATGTGACAATTAATTTTGGATAAATTGAGAAAATATGTAGTACATTACACTATTCTCATTATTATTTATAAGTGATGTGCACTTCATTATTCAGGCATATGTGAAATATTAAATATTTCTTTAGATGCAACATTTGATTTTTTAGTCCACTAACTAAAACGGCATATGTTGCATTTAAAAAGAAAACAAAGGAAATATATTATTGTAAATTTGAAGTAGTCCAAATAGGTGCGTAAATTATTGTCCTATCAAACAAATCAAATTAAATGATATGTAGTCTTGTCAAAATAAGTAGTGTCCTTATTCCAAAAAAAATTTGCAACAGAAATAATCCATTAGCATAATCCTTATAAAAAAAAATTCATGTCATCTCTTTATGCCTTATTCTTTTCTTCTTACAAAAATAAAATAGGATCATTATTCTTTTAATTTGTTTAGTGGGTACTTAATTAATGCATAGCAAAAAGTCTATAAGTTTCAATCAGGATTGATAAGATTTAATTCATATAAAAGCCTATAAGTTTTGATTAATTAAGTAAATAATTTCCAAATGAAGGTTAACAAAGGCCAGAGGGTATTTAGAGTTAAATGTTTTAAATTGTTGTACTAATTCAATTCCTAGTTAATTATTACTTTATTGACCATTCTTTAAGGGGTTAGCGGACGGACACTTACTATAAATACCGGTTGGCCTCATTGTATTTACATCAACAAATCACCAAACATACAAAAGCATTAAGCATTAAGCATTAAGCATTAAGCAAGTAAGCATGGCTAAACCTCGTTCCTTCCTTAACCTTTTTGCAGTCCTTCTAATCTGCTTAGTCGTCGCCAATCAAGGTGAGCATTTTAATCAATTCCCTGTTCATTACTTCTAATTTTCTATTTTCTTATTGTTATCATCATGCATGAAGTGTTATTCATGCACAAGGAGGCTATAACGTGGATGTAAAACTTAACGGAGTGGTACTCATGATATAGGATTTGAGTCCCTCTCTATTGTAAAATTTAATAGAGACTCTATACAAGTGACTTCATGACTCTCTACTCTCAAGTAAAACTATTGAGATAAACATATACTTTATTATTTCTTTTAAATTGCAACGTTTTCCTTATTTGGAAGTTTCACATTAATTACAATGTTTCTTTATCTGTCAATATTTTCTATTTATCTCTATCCTATCACATGAGTACTCTCATTTCTTATTTATCTCTATCTCTAATCCTCTTTACACGACTTTCTTAAATAATGTGCCAAGGGGTGATATTGCAATAGTAATGGAATGGAGGATGTATGTCACTATTGGTAAAATGTTATCAAGAAAAACTTATTTGTCTTCAATCAAGTTTTCATTAATTTATCCCATATACTTCTACTTGTATCTTCAATTTCTAATTCTAAATAAATTAGTACTACTTATCTTCCTATGTATTCACGAATGAAATATGTATTGAATACGAAGCTAAAAAGTTATTCTAACTTTTGTAACAAAAATAAAATGTTATCAAGAAAAACTTAATTGTCTTTGATCAAGTTTTCATCTTTCCCGGCCATATACTTCTACTTGTATCTTCAATTTCTAATTAAATAATTTATACTCCTTCTCTTCCTATGTATTTACGAATGGAATGTATTGAATACGAAGCTAAAATGTTATTCTAACTTTTATCTTAAAATAAAATATTATCATGTGTGATCTTGTCTGATTCAATTTTAATGTGTATATTCAAAAGAGCAAGTCTGTAATTCCAGAATACCTAATCATAGGAACTAATGGCTAAAATTTTCATCGCAAAATAGTGAAAAAAATAATTATAAAAACAACAATAAAATGGATGATATTATTTTTCTCAACAAGATAATGTATTAATAGAATTTTGGCCTACAAAATACTTCTTTTACGTCAATATATTTCGGGGAATGGTAATGTTAATAAGGAATGATGAGTCATGATACTAAGAGTTTTTATTTTTTTATTTTTAAATTTCAAGAAAAAATAAATGTAAGAGAAAAAATGAACATGTTTAAATGAATCGACATTATACAATAAAGATAATTTGTATCCCGTTTATCATAGTTTGCATTTCTTCATATCTATACAAATATATTAAAAGGCGTTCTGAAGCAAGTATACACGCCACGTGACACTCTCCCTTTAGTTGTTTCGTTCCATGTCATCAACATATATTAAAAAATTAGAAACATGTTTCGTACAAGATTCAACCACGTGACCTCAAGTTACTATAGTAAAGTTCTAACCAATGAACTATGCAACATTAGATGCTCTTTATTGACATGAAAATATTAATAACCCGGGGCATCGTCCAGGCCTAATAACTAGTACAAATTAAAAGGGGACAAAAAGTAACAGCCTATAAATCCTTTTTGGCTTTACATTTAACAAGTAATTAAGATGTAACACATCAATTCAGAGCACTTATTTATAAATTTCCTCCCCTTTGTATTATAAATTTATGATGATACATCACAAAGTTTTCTTTGATCTAAGGTTGCATGGAGTTGGTAAATTCTTCAAGAACTTTTCAAAATATTTGTTACAATGATAGCACAGTTTTGTAAAAGTAAATTATACCTTTTTTTAACAGAAATTTCATTAATTGAAGGTCAAACGACATCTACAATAGGTATTAAAGAAAAACAAGATACAATCAAACAAGGTTAAATCAAATTCGCCTTCGAAGAAACTACAATGAACCAGATCGAGCAATACAGCGCATTCCCTTGTATTTGCTGAATCAAGTAGTTATTGATGAGGAAGTTTATCATTCTGACATATAGTTTGGGAAGAGCATCCTTGATCGAGCCATGTTGACCGCATATGAGATTCCAATACCTTCATGTTGAGTCTCGAATTTCAACCAATGAGAACAATTTCTCATACTTAAAGACAAAAAAACCATACCCACAACTCCCATAGGGGAGAAGGAGATCTCTACAACAGAGACTAAAATCCCCATTACAGGGTTTGAAAAAATCTCAGTGAAAGAGAGACTATATTCAACAAAATAAGAAAATAAACTAAAAACTGAAAATAAAAGGGGAAAAGGAGCTTACCATGGATGATTCCATGGCAGCCCCTAACTGATGAAGAAGGGGTAGGGGAGGCTAGAGTTTGAAAGAGAAAAAAAAAGAGAGGGGGGACGAGTAAATAAACTTCTAATATCTAAGTAAGAGTAGATGAGCAATAATTATATGGTTTTCATAATTTTTTGGTTGTCCTTGAGTACAGGTCAAGTGGAAGCAGTATGTTCCAGGTATAGCACGACTTTTTCTGGGGTATGCATTAGCAGCAACAATTGCTCTGTACATTGCATGAATGAGGACGAAACTAACAAATATGGGGCTTGTCGCTGGGATGAAAATGGTAGAGCTTGCATTTGCTACTATGATTGCTGATTGCTGATTGCTGAGCCCTTTGTTCTCATGGAGTAATATATAATATTTACGTACTGTGAAGTAATTGCTGGTCGTATGACTATGGCTGTAAGAGTGGTCAAAGTGTGAGATGTGTTGTGTGTGTGTGAGTGTGCTATAATACTATGTAATATAAAGTTGTGTATTTGAATCCATCATATGATGATCAATATAAATAAGTAAAGTTTTTTTTTTGAGGGGAAAGAGAAATGCATTAATCAAGGGACAACGAGTCCATGAGTACATAAGGGGCAACATCACGAGAACAATGACGTTCCCAACATTGTTCAACTCCAAACGACACTACTCTAGCTAGATTATGGGGCAACATAATTCCCATCTCTTTTGACATGACTAAAACGAATGGAATCAAAAGCATTACACATCGAAAGCACATCTCCAAGAATAGCATCCAAATCTGAAAAATATAATGCAGCCTTTGATAGACGAGTAGAGACCACATGTGAATCCGACTCAATAATGACGTTGGACAAACCATGCGAAATTGCCAACCTTGCAGCCATGTGAACCGCCTTACATTCGGCCACTTCCGGGGGCCAATAGGCTCGACGTCTTCTCACAGTCGAGAAGAGTACCTGCCCACTTGAATCACGGGCCACCACGCCAAAGCCAACCCATCCGTCATTGCTAATAGACGCGTCCGCATTCAGCTTGATCACATTCGATGGTGGCGCACACCACCGAGCTGGGCTCCTTATTACAGTCCTCGGGCTGTTGCCATAAATCCGCACGGCGTATTGATTGAATTCTTCGACTTGCCTTTGGATTCGTTGGCTCACAACAGCAGCGTGTTGGGCTTGGTTTTCGAAAACAGACTTGTTTCGCAAGGCCCATGCATTCCACATAATATAACATCCCTTTTGTACCATCTTTGAGTCAAGAGTGCTCCATCTTTCAAGTGTTTCACACATTTCCTCTTCTTCTATGCATTGAAGCAAATCACGGCAGCCTAGATTCTCCCACAAACTCGCCACACTCGAACAGAAAAACAATAAAGTGGTGAGTTCTTTTGAATTGGAATACGATCATTGAAGAAGCTAAAGGCCGATTTTTGTTCTTATTGTTTATCAACCGGCTTTTAAATCTGTGTAACGCGCGCGTCGGCTAACAATAATGGCCCGTTTGGTTAATGGTACTTAATGGTGGTAATGGTAATGTTATTTAGTGTAAGTTTGTGAAGATATTCTAAGCTAACATCCATGGTAATGAAACTTGATGTCAAAACATGTGTTTTTCTTCATAAATTCTCATTACCACTCAATACCACCTTCCCAAGTGGTAATGGATGATAATGAAATTTTAGGAAGAAAATAAGTATTTTGGGATAAAGTAGCATTATTCCCATGGATGATGACATGGAATACCTTCACAATTTTACACCAAAAAGCATTACCATTACCATCATTTAGTACCGTTAACCAAACGGACAGTAAAGGTAGTTGTAAAGTTTATTGTTCTCTAAATATTAAGATAATTATTATTATTAAAATATGAGGGAATTATAACTTCATAACCCCGTTCTAAAATAATGAAACACTTATTATTTTAGGCCGTTTTAAAATAAATAAAACGTTACTTTTTGTGGTATTTACTTCTCTCTATCTCTCTCCTCATCTCATGATGGGTCCCTCTTTTTCTCTCTCTATCTCTTTCGTCTCCTAAATTCCCGTGCTAATTTCCTATGTTTCATTTAAAACGGAACGGAGGAAATATGTATATGATATAATAACAAATATTCTAATTATCTCTTTAGTTATTGTGCTTAGTCGCTCTTTGAAACCAAAAAATTACTTCCTCCATAACAGAAAGAATGCAACAATTGGGTATTATTTGTGAGGTATAAAATATTCAATTGTTGCATTCTTTCTGTTACGGAGGAAATATATTATTTCACCAATTCAATATGGCAAGATTGAGCTAAAAGGCATGAACAACAATAACATTACAATCATATCTATACTAATATATTAAAAATCACGAAAATTATTGTTATTAAGAGTAAATTTACAAGTCTATTAGCTACACTAACGGTGTAGCTTGTCTATATATGAGATTAATTATTGTATTTTGAGGTTACTAATTAATATTATAAGGGGTTACTAGTTAATATGATAGGGTTACTTATAATTGTTGCAGTTACTTATTACTATAGTAGATATTACTGATAATTATTGTTGGAATTACTTATGTCCCTGTTGGGTTACTTATCCTTAGGAGTTATTGATCAATGTAACAGGGTTTACTTATAATCTTTTGGCATTACTTACATAAACTGAAGGGGTTACTTATGTTTTTTTAAGGAGTAAACATGAGAAGGTATTATTTCAAATCAAGTTCCGCCAAAGTAAGAGTACTTTGGGGGAAGGAGATCATACAAATAATTTCCAGCATAACAGACATATCCCACCTTGCCATCAAGTGAGCAATGATGTTCGCTCGTCTCCGCACATGATGACAATCAAAAGAAACAAAATACTTAGACAAGTGACTAATCTCATCATAAATCAGACATAAGGGTGCAACACCTTCCTTTCTATCTTTGATATAGCATTTACGACCCTTAACACATCGCCGGCTAGAATGATCGTCGAGAAACCATAACGTTGAGCAAGTTTCACACCAAAGCACGCTGCTTAAGCTTCCGCAATTTTCAGCCGTCCAGTTGACATCCTTCCTTTGCAGCCCGTCACCAGTACAACACCATTGTTGTGAAGGGTCGTCTTGAAAAATTTAGGGGCCCGTTTTAAAAATGAAAATGAGGCCCTTATATCATTAAAATTAAAAGGATGTATATATATTTTAGGCAATAACATATAATTTCGTTAAGCAAATATTCTAAAATTTAGATTTTTTGTTAGACAATGAGGAAGAAACAAGCATTTTTATAAGAAAATATTAGAAAATCAAAATTTGTTAATTTGTTCCTTTGATTTCTCGGTGAAAAAGAAAAGGAGAGAGATTGAAGATGTTCGCACAGCAGTCCGGACGAGAGAAGCCGAGCCTGGCCAAGAGGAAGCAGCCCGAGCGGGCTGGTGGTTAGCCCGGGCGGGCGATGCAGCCCGAGCGGGCTAGCAGCTGCTCGGGCGGAACCCATCTCCAAAACCTGCACCGGGCGGGCAAGTTCGGAGCCCGGGCGGGTAGCTTGCCCTATTTCGCGATTTTGCGTTTTTAATCCGAATTTTTCCGGATTTCTTTGTATTGGGTTTTGGGTCATTTTGTAACCTTTAGGATGTCATATATAAGGCATCCTAAAGTCATTTAGAACCCTAAGATTCAAATTAGCCGCAAAATATAACAATAATTTTCTCTTCCTCTCCATTGTAATTCCTCCATTAGAGAGGCTAAAGAAAACTCCAAGGTTCTTGCTTGTGGATGTAGTTCAAGGTTGACCGAACCACGTTAAATCTTTGTCTCTCTATATTGCTTCCTTTTCTCATTTAAAGTTTACAACTTTGCATTTATTGTTGAACTTGAAGTTAACTAGCAAACCATAGGTCCAAGAAATTGCATTTATTACTAACAATTGGTATCAAGAGCTTTAGGTTTGGGAGGTTTCTAGTTGATTTCTTTGAAGAATATGTCAACAATGAAGCTTGACATTGAGATGAAGTCCATCAACTTTGGACTATGGCAAGTGAAGATGAAGGCAATCTTGATTCAAAATGGTGTTCACAAGGCTCTAGAGGGCAAGGTGAAGAAGCTTACTACTATGACCGAAGAGAAATGGAAATAATTGGATTTGAAGGCCTTATCGGCTATACAACTTTGCCTCTCGAATGAAGTATTGAGGGAAGTTGCTAAGGAGGACTCGGCGGGGGGTCAATGGTTGAAGTTGGAGTCTCTTTACATGGCAAAGAGTGTCACCAACCGACTTCTACTCAAGAGTAGATTGTATGACCTTCGACTTGAGGAAGGTAATTCTCTTAAGTCTCATTTAGATGAGTTTTATTCTATTGTTATGGATCTTCAAAATATTGATGTGACTTTGGATGATGAAGATTTGGCTATTTGGTTGTTGTGTTCATTACCATCTTCATACAAGCATTTTAGGAAAAGTGGAAAACTATATTGTACGGTAGAGATGATTTGAGTATTGATGATGTTAGGGATGCTTTGAAACAAAGGGAGTTGATTGATAATCAATTGACATCTAAATCATCAAACTCTAGTGATGGCTTGTTTGTTAGGGGTAGATCAAATGATGTTGCATCTACTAGTCAAGATTATAACACCCCTGAATTTCGAGTGATTAATTAAATTAAAAAATATTAAAATTCTATTGAAAATTCGGCAGAGTTCCGTTTGAAATATGGACCGCCTAAAATTTAATTTAGGACTGGCGTCCGAATTATAAACATGTTTCAACAAATCAGCAGTCCAAATCCCAAATTCCCAACAACTCCACCCAGCTCAAATGCCAATGAAATTCCTGTATAATTACTCGAAATCCAAACGTGTTATTCCACGATTATTACGAGAATAATCGCTAAGGAAGAACTACCTGTGCCAAAACTAGATTAAAGCTTAATTTAAACTATTACAACCTAACCGAATAAAGATTTAGGTGGATTAATATTTACAACCCTAAGTCTCAAAATATTAATTATATATATAAGAAATGCACCAGAAATAAAAGAACTATTATAACTATATTTACGCAAAACTAGTGGACGTTGCTATCCGCCCACACCCCGGCTCTAAGCCCTCATGTACCTGCATATATCAGGCATGTAGTATCAGCCAAACAGGCTGAGCAAGATTCAATACTGTAAAGCCAAATACATATGCAGGTAGGATGCATTAATTATATCCTACAGATCATTTACTTTTGCAACCACAATACTAATAGAAACATTAAAAAACATTTTTCTTCATTTCTTTTCCAAACCAAATACTCTTCTATTTTCTTTGCTAAAACAATTTCTTTCAGAATCTTAGAATCATAAATCTATGGAATGGAACGAACTTTCTTTCCCATTGGGCTAGCTAGGCCCTTCGGATAACTATTAGACAAAGACCCCTAGTGTGCACACCCCACAAACGGTCAAACCGTAGCAGAAGATCTAAGTCCGAGGTACTGATCAATGTACCCCCCAACTATTCTGTAATGTCGAGACGATCCCGACAAGGTTCCAATTCCTTGAGACACCATAAAGGCAACCCCAACCAGTTTAAAAACATAAAACTATCCATAAATCTTTTTCTGTAACTATTTTATAATTCAAGGTTTGAAAACAAACTATCTGTATTAGGAGGAACATCCTCCTATTTAAACCAATCTCAACTCAAGAGAGATACATACCTTTATAATATTTTCTCGTAAATATGAAAGTTTTAGTTGAAATCTTATCTTTTGTAGACCTTTCTCGTAACTATTAAATATTTGAGTAAGGAATCTTACCTTTTAAACTATAGCAAACCAACTAGTTCAGTCAATACGGCTCCCCAATGAAACCGGGATCTACAATATAAACATACATGTACTTAATAAATATTAATAGATTTGGCTAAAATAGTTAATGAGCTTTTATTAACTTTAGTTTTATAAAACATCAACCCCTTTTTTTTATATACAAAATTAAGTATAACTAATTCTTATAACTTATTTACTTAAACTGCCATTTACCTTTGATTACCAAAGTAATCAATACCAACAATACTAAAATCTCCCTTAGTTTATATTAAATCAACATTAATATTCCTATTATACATTTAGACACCCAAAAAAAATCATTAGAAAAACATTCACAAGAAAACATTCAAACTTAAAACACTCAAAACTAACTATACTATTTATCAATTTTAGAAGAAACTTAAATGGACATAAATTCCTCCTACGAGATCCAAATCAAGTGTTTCTTGAGTCTATCTTAGATAAAATTTCAATACAAACAACTTTCGTGAAATCGTATTTTTGCTAAAAATGCTCAGAAACTGCTTAAAACTGCATTTTACGAAACTGACAGGTAATTTATACGAACTACACCACAAATTTCTTTGAACAACAAGTTTACTTGACATTCCATTAATCTAAATAACTACTAAACACCTAAATAAACATTCTATTCGTTCAATTCCACACCCAAACAATTAAAATCAAAACCCCCAATTCAACTTCATAAACATTAACCCTAACTTCATAATTTTAAAAGAAAAACTTAAATTAGTTGAGGAATTCAACTTACCCACTAATATAGAAGATTAGGGATGAAAAATGACTTGCAAAACTCCCCTAAACAAGCCCTAGACGCTCCAAAACGAAGCAGCGTCGGGTCTTTTGCTCTCTCCTTGTGCCGCCTATCTGCCGCCTCTACGGAGTTGTTGTGGTCACTCGGTGGTGTGGTGGTCGACGGCAAAGGTGAGTCGGTAATGGTGGTGGTTGTGTGTGAAGGATGAATGTTGAAGGAACTTGAGAGAAGGAGGTGGAGATGGAGATGGAGGAAGTAACGTAATATATGACTGATATTTGCTTTCTCTTCTTTTTGTTTTAGTTTTCCCTTTTCATTTTTTTTTACATAAAACTACTCCTTCCCTCTTTACAAATAAATCTATAGATATATAAACTTTCTTATTACTACTAGTAGTAGTACTTAAACCATTAACTAATCTAAACACACTAAGTTCATAAAAGTTTATTTTTTTTTCTTTAAAATCAATTCCTATAAAGATATTAAATATGAAATGAGCTTAAAAATAAATAAATAAATAATAATTTACTTTCAATGAAATCAATATTAATTATATTCCAAAATAAAAACTGGCGTGTTACAATCTACCCCCCTTAAAATAAGTTTCGTCCTCGAAACTTGAAACTATTCTTAAACTCGTAGAGAAAATCCTATCACTTTTCAAAAGTTTAGCTCATTAACTTTATATGTTTAGCCAACTACTATCACTTGAAGTATAAAACCTCAACTTGCATTTCACAATTCTCATAGATTACTTTAATTAATCAATATCACAAACTCTCTACTATCATAAGGATGTAAGAATATTCATACTATAACAAGTAGGGCGTCAAACACATCAAAGCTTTATCAGAAAACATTCAATCACATTTGCTACTATAATAGCTTTCAACACTAACGCACGAAATTAGTATGAATTATACCCCTTAAAAAGGAAGTCACGTCCTCGTAATTAAAAATTTATGTGGGTGAAGAGATGGGGATACTTAAGGCGCATGGCATCCTCAGCTTCCCAAGTAGCTTTCTCGGTGTTGTAGTTTGACCACTAAACCTTTACTTTCCATTTCTCAACCCTACGGGTCTTACAGATCTATTGGTCTAAAGTCTCAACTAGAACTCCAACTATTACTATGTGAATAGTTACTAATACGATGTCGTAACTAAGAAACATGGAATACATTACAAACACAATCAACTATCCTTTCAAGGATCACATATGGATCGATAAACTTGGGAATCAACTCCCTTACTAAGGCTTAGACACGACGCGAAAGAATCTAAGTCGAGCTAAACCGAACCACTACCGCATACTCGTTGGACTATGTCGTAGAGTGTGGAATTCAATTCATAACTATACTATGGTTCACTAGCGCTTTAAATAATAACATAGGATTTTCTCGAAAATCAGGCAGAGTTTCCTTTGTAAAATGGACAACTCGAAATAAGAAAAGGTGTTCTAAACCTGTTACAATCACAATACATAAAAGCATTTCCAAATCCAGTACTCAACTCTTTCGCGGAGTAACAACTAACCCGAACCGAGAGTACTATCTCTCTTCTAAAAATAGAATTAAAGACTCATACAATAAGAACTCGCCATTACATGATTGGGCGTACTCGCTTAAAAAAACGTAAAACAATTCACAACTCGACGTCTAGAACTTCAGCGTGAAGTTATTATAACACTCACAATCATCACCAAGGCATACCACAAATGGCAAAACAAAATACTTTAACGATCGCATCAACATTGGGCTGAGTTCTAACCCATAAACATTCATAGCACGTGTTTTAGAGTTTATGACTCTCACGTAATCAATGACACCACGACAATCACATCAAAGCACACTAAACATTTACATACCAAGAGTACTTAAATAACCTTACGCGTGAATATGGACACAACCAATTCTCTTTCTTTCAAATAAATGACTCTTTATAGAACTCTTGTTTTGCAAAAAGTTTGCTCAATCATTCTTACTGTCACAACAGTCTTCTAGACACGAAGTAACAACATGCTAAGCTCTATCGCTTTAAAACAATTTCTTGACGGGGATCCAATCAATCCAAATTATAAGGCATATATTTCCGATACTAGGGTGTTGAGGCTTGAAACCTCTGACAATGAGGTCGAACATAACCCTGACAACAAAGGTGGAGTTTAAAATCTCCGACATTGGTTTGACTTATAGTCCTGACAGTGGGGGCGTGGAGGCTTAAACCTCACCATGGGGTCGACCATCCAACTATTCACTTTACGTGGGTCGAAACCCAGACAAGTTTAAAGCACATAACACGATTTCAAATATTCTTTACTAAACACCAAGTTTTCCGTTACTTGGAAACACTCAAAACACATCATAGAGCGGTAGAAAGCTCCATTGAGAGACCTTCAAGGCTCACAATCCGTGGGAAACTTTCCCCCTTTCAAAACTTTTTCAAAAACGTGTTCTTAACTTTTCCAAAATTCACTCAAATCATTGTAGAAAATCCATTTCTAGATCGATTCAAGAACGAATCCACAACCTTATTTGAAACGTGTCTAAATCACTTTCACAAACTACACAAACAAATTGAACAATCTCACATAACCTTTGGTAGGGTAACTTACTCGTTGACCAAACAGGGCCAAATCGAGCTACTAAGGTACTACATAAAATGATATGCTCTATTTACATGAAACTAAAGCTTACTTTATACAAAACTCCGATCCTTAGAACCACGTTTCAAAACTAACACACATTCATAACACATCATAAACCGTTCACACACTATAGTTTCACGAAATAAAATTTCAAGTCGTGCATGGATACGTGAATCACATAAACTAACGACTCCATCGACAATAATGGTGGTATTACCCTTGCATACCGATAACAATCCAAACATAGCAATCAAGAGTTAACTTAAACTCACTTCTCGAGGTTCATGAACTAGATATGGTCCACTATACTTCCTTAGTTTCTCTTAAATTCATTAGTTTCAACTCAAACAATTAGTCATAGACTTGCGATATGATACACTTAACCCTTACTCACTTAAAACTTAATCAAATTAATCAATTACACACTTTGACCACTATATTAACTTTAGTCTCATTCTTCGGACAAGACTTAAGTAAATTGAGTTTGCGCACGTTAAACCATTCCTAATGGCATCTAGGTCATTAACGATAATTTGTTCAACTTTAAGTGGGCGTCTAACGCCCCAGAGCGACACAAAAGAGAGCTTGTTATAAGTTATAACCAAGCTATCTCGAGGTTCTTAACCAATTAACATGGTACAACTATAACTTCACAACTACAGTCATTTCATTAGATAAGTGCAAGAAACTGTGGAGATTGTAGCTTGTCATTTAAGGTTAGTGACTACCAATCAAGAATTTTGCAATGACTTTAAACTAAATACTTATATTATTTCAACTTATACTCCTAACATTAATCTCAATGAGAAGAGACTCTCTTCGTTAAACCAGTCTACATTAGACTCGCTAACCATTTTAGTGTTATTAGACCTTGATCACTACTAAAAAAATCACATAACGGGGAACTACGCGTGTAACAACCCATAATTTTGCTCCTAGTTTTTCGCAAAAGTTTTCTCTAAAACTATTATTTTCTCTAAATTAATTATATTTACTTTATAATTTTGGGAGCTGAATTATTATTTTTATTTTTATGGCGTGTTAATGTGTTTATTATATTTATATTTATAATATAATTTATTAGAATTATTTTCATTATTAAGTATTTTCAAAGTTTAGGCACGATTTAGGAAGTAATCGTTTTATCGCGTAGCGGGCTTTTGAGGCATGGATCATTGTTGAATTGGGCCGAATTTTTTTTGTTGGTTGTGGGTTTGGACAGCCGGCCAAGTGAAGGAAAAAGGAGGGCCTCATTTTCTTTTCTTTTCTTTTTTATTTTCTTGTGACTCTTTGATGCCTTGTACCTTCCATAACCCCCCTAATGATTCTTCATAATTAAACCTCCTTAAAACCAACCATCATCACTTCAATTTCTGATTAAAAATCAGAAACTCCGTGCTGCCATTTTCGGCCATCATCATCTTTCTCATTCTCTCAAAAATTTTCATTTCTACTTCTTGTTAATTGTTCGTGAATTGTTCTTGTTGCCTTTTTCTTATACTTGGTGCTTGGAATTTGAAGAAGAAGAGGATCACACGCCTATTTTGGGATTTTCCAGAAGTTTTCAGCTCGCCTCCGACGATCCAGGTAACTAGTTGTTATCTTAGAACCACAGTGATTAGGGTATTATTCGGTATTAGATTACTACGCTAGGAATTATTTAAAATATATTTTGAACGAAATTTTTGATGAAATTTGACACGAATATACTTGATACATGCTATGTGAATACTGTGTAGATAAAAATAATTTTCGCATGATTTTTAGTATTTATTTGATTTAATCGGTGTTTTGTGCATTTTTGGCTAAATTGCATAATAATTATGGAACGACTGTTAAAATTGATGAAATTATTTTTCTTAGATCATATTACATGCGTAGTATGTATTCTATGACTTAGAATAATTTTTACCTACTGTTTACTGTTTTAATTAATTTATATATCTGTTTTTTGTAATTTCGGTTCTGTTAGTATATAAATCATGAAAATTATTTCTAGAGGCAGAAAAATTCATTTATTTGAATATTATGTATTTCCGTAACTTTTTACATGTTATGTAAATTTTTGGTAATTGTTGGGCGTCTGTTTATATTTTTAGTTATTATTTGGGCTTTATTGAGTAATCTGTATATTAACTTTTAAAAATACTTTTGGAGTCTAAAAATTATAAATAAAAATTTTACCATGTCAGTTGATCCATTAGGGTCGTATCATAATTTTTGTGTGATTTTACTGCTTGAACTTATTAGTTTAATAATTATTATGGTGTTTTTGTGGTGAAATTGGAGTTACACTTTTAAATTATTTGAGGGCTTGTAAATCAGAAATAATTCATAATTTATTATATTCTGGGTTGCTGATTTTCAGTAGTATGCAGTAAGTATCATTGGGTAACCATATGTTTATGTTTGATTTATGAAAGAAAATGATTAATTGTTACTACTCTTTTAATGAATATGATTTAGAGTTAATTGGTGGTGTATTTTTGATTTAATTGTGGTTGCTGTAAAAACCAGTATATTATCATTGATGATGTTTGGAGATGTTCAAGTGTTATTGTGAGAGTTATTTGTTGAAAATTTGTAAGTGATTTATTTTGAGGAATTATGAAGAACTGTTTTGATGAACTGTGGGTATAAGGCCGGGTGGCATCCCTTTTTGATGAATATTTTAAATGAATGATACTTGGATTATATGCATGATTTTATTTTGAGATAAGAATATCCGGTGGGATAGATGTAGTCCCCGGTGAAGAACATGCCAACCACCTGGTTTGCGAACTAGGGGTACACACTGGTTAATTGTTGTCGTCCGAGAGGTCGGGGAGTTCTGCGTGTTCTATCCTCGCATCGGGAGTTTGGCCATTCTTAGACACGGGCGGTGGGGAACGTAAGCCCATAGACGACTGGAGATTGCGATCCGACAAACCTTAGGAAGTGATTTGCGAATCACTGGCGTTCGGTTTCTGACTCAATAACTTGTTGTAGTTTTGATTTAACATTATTTATATATTCTAGAATTATCACACTCGTTATATCTTGTTTACTTATTTTTGATGATCACTTGTTTTACCTATGAGCTTTATGATTTTTATGTGCATACTATTGATGTAATGATTGCATGATTTTCCTTTCTTAATAATCTACTTCTGAATTGTGCTTTGATTGCTATTGTTCTGGGAGAACTGCTAGTTACTCCCCACTGACTGTGGAATTATTTAATATATATCCTTGCAGATGGAAATGATTGCTAGACTGATGACTGCTTGGGCTAGCAGAGTGAGAGTTTGTAGTGAGAAGAAGCTCTTAGTACTGTTTTTTGTAGATGAAATCTATGTTGACCATAGGGAGACTTACTTTTGGATAGCTTTCAAGGACATTTAGTTTGTCTCAGTTTTATCGGGAGACTTGCATGTCTCATAGTATTTGGTTTTGATAATATGATACAATCTGGGATATTTCTTTTATTTTAGAACTATGATGTTTCCCTCAGATATTAATTTTCTCTTGAAGCTATGAAACTTTGAGTTTGAGGAATTATCTTTATTTATTGTTTTAGAGTAGCATAACCGTCCCGACGTTATTTCCGCTAACGTCATTTTTAGTATTTCTTAATTAGACTTTGTTAGTATCTTAGTAGTAGAAGGACGGGGTGTTACAGTTGGTATCAGAGCAAAGTTACCCGAGTCCCTTACTTAGTCACTAAGAAACTCCCGGGAAATGTGTAGTTGAAGTAACTAGGATCATTAGAATCGTAGGCTTCAAGAAAAATAGTGGTGAGAGGGTCACTTGGGTAGGAAACCACGGGAAAATATTTTTCTTACTTTGATGTGATAAGTTGTTAATTTACAACTAATAATGTGTTCAATAACGAATGTTTAACTTGTGTTTGTAGAATGCCGCCTCGTGGTATGACTAGTGCTAGAAAGGAAGCTGCCCGGAAACGGCGCCAAGCTCTTGAGAACGCTATCATAGCCATGGCTAATCGGTCTTCTGCTCCTCCTAGTGGGCAATCTGTCTTTGATCGGTTTGACCGTCACCGTCCGCCTACTTTTGACGGGACTTCTGATCCTGTTGTGCTAGAAGGGTGGATAAGGGAGATGGAGAAACTGTTTGGCTGCTCACCGGTTGCCCCCGTCGCACAAATAGTGCCTATTGGTACCTACTATCCGAAGATGGAAGTTGATAACGGTGGAGTACTGCGTCGTGCAAGCTGCATGGCTACACCGGGATTTGGATGGGATGAGTTTCGTGTTAAGCTGAAGGAGAGGTTTTATCCTGATGAGCTCCGTTGGCAGAAGCAGGAAGAGTTCTTAACTCTGTCTCAGGGTACTCTGAGTGTGCAGGAGTACACTGATAAGTTCACCGAGCTGTCCCGGTTTGCTACCACAGTTGTACCTACTGAAGCTGAGCGTGTGAAAAGGTACATCAAGAAAATGGATCCTAGGGTGAGGACCCATGTTCTGAGTTCGGGTGCTTCGACTTTCCAAGGAGCTTATGAGATAGCCCTGAGTATTCACGCCTCTTTGAAAGAGGAAGATTCTCGCTAAAAATGCTGCCGCTAAGAAGCCTCGCCTGCTACCTATGTTCAGTTCCCGGCCAAGAAGCCGAGGTATGAGCCGTCTGGTCGAGGGGGTTATCAACAGGGTTCAGGATCTGGTTATCGTCCGAGTTTTGATCCGAGCAAGTGTCGAATCTGTGGTAAGGCTGCTCATCTGGGGAAGAATTGTGATGGATCGGCTGTTGTTTGTTTCTATTGCAAGGAGGTGGGGCACAAGTCTTTCCAGTGTTCTAAGAATCCTAGAGCTCCGTCTTTTTCTGCTGGTCCTGCTAAGCCAGTTAGTTCTTCTGCTCCTCCGAAGAACAAGATTTATGTGATGACGCAAGCTGAAGCCGATGTCCATCCTGATGTCATCACTGGTACTTTTCTTGTAAATAATACCCCTGCTTTTGTTCTGTTCGATACTGGTGCTACAGTGTCTTTTGTTGCTAGTTCCTTCGTTCGAAAAGCTAATCTTTCCTCTAGATCTCCTATTAAGTCCCTAATATCTCTTCCGTCTGGTGAGAATTATCCCTATCATTCTGAGTTTAAGGGCGTGCCTGTCAGCATTATGGGTTCTAAGTTGCCAGCTGATCTTAAGGAGTTTCCTATGTCAGAGTTTGATGTGATCCTTGGAATGGATTGGCAATCGAAGTATCATGCCTGCATTCAGTGCCGTGATCAGAAGGTGGTGCTCAGAGATTCTAAGGGAAAAAGGATTTCTTATTCTGGTGTTGTAGTGAAGAAGGGTGTTAAGTGGGTTTCCGCTCTGAGAATGCGGAAGATGCGTCAAAAAGGTGATGTGGTATACCTTTGCATGGTGAAGGATTTGTCATCTGAAGATCAGCTCGAGAGTATTCCGGTAGTTCGGGATTATCCTGATGTGTTTCCTGAAGAGTTGCCAGGTATTCCTCCTGAAAGAGATGTGGAGTTCGGCATTGATTTGGTACCGGGTACTGCTCCTATATCCAAGGCTCCATATAGAATGGCGCCGTCTGAATTGCAAGAGTTGAAGACTCAATTACAAGAGCTGATAGATAAGGGCTTCATAAGGCCTAGTGTGTCTCCATGGGGTGCTCCTGTTCTGTTTGTCAAGAAGAAAGATGGGAGTATGCGTCTGTGCATCGATTACCGTGAGCTGAATAAGGTAACGATCAAGAATAAATATCCGTTGCCTCACATTGAAGATCTCTTTGATCAGTTAAAAGGTGCTGGTGTATTTTCCAAGATCGATCTGAGATCCGGATATCATCAAATTCCCGTGAAGAAGGAGGATATTCCGAAGATCGCGCCCTGTGTATGGGCACTATGAATTTAAAGTGATGCCATTTGGTCTCACGAATACTCCTGCGATTTTCATGGATCAAATGAATCGCTCTTTCCACGAGTACTTGGATACTTGTGTGGTCGTGTTTATCGATGATATTCTCGTTTACTCTAAGGATGAGAAGGAGCATGAGAAGCATTTGAGACTGGTGTTGGATGTTTTGCGCAAGCAAAAGTGGTTCGCAAAGCTTTCTAAGTGCGAGTTCTGGCTGAAGGAAGTTGCTTTTCTAGGGCATGTAATCAGCAAGGAAGGAGTTAAGGTGGATCCCGCTAAGATCAAGGCTGTTGTCGAGTGGGAGAGTCCTAAGAATGTGTCCGAGATTCGGAGTTTTCTGGGTCTGGCTGGTTATTATAGGAGGTTCGTTCAAAATTTCTCCAAGATAGCTCAACCTCCGACTCGCTTGATGCGCAAGGACCGGCAAGTTCGTCGGGTCTGAGGATTGTGAAGGGGCATTTCGAAGTTGAAAAAGAGTTTGACCTCTCGCTCCCGTTCTTACCTTGCCATCCGAGGGCGTTGGGTATGAAGTGTTCGAGTGATGCATCGAAGAATGGTCCGGGTTGTGTCTTGATGCGAAGGGAAAGTAATAGCCTATGGTTCGAGGCGGTGAAGGTGCATGAGAGGAATTACCCGACCCATGATCCGGAGTTAGCGGCCGTGGTGTTTGCACTAAAGATATGGCGACACTATCCGTATGGTGTTCCGTGTAAGGTGTATACCGACCACAAGAGCCTGAAGTACATCTTCACTCAGCGTGATCTTAATATGAGGCAGAGAAGGTGGCTTGAATTGATCAAGGATTATGATCTGACCCTGGATTACCAAGAGGGTAAGGCGAATAAAGTAGCGGATACTCTGAGTCGCAAGAGTAAGCATTCATTAAACGCTGCTATGGTGGTGCCTCGTGAGTTGTGTGAAGAGCTTCGCAAGCTTGATATCAAGGTTGTTCCTCAGGGTTATGTGTCTGCGTTGTTGGGTTCCATGAGTGCTGAACCTGAGTTGTTCCAGGAGTTAAGAAGCAAGCAAAGAGGTGATCCGAAGCTAGAGAAGATCCGTGAAGCAAAGATTCAAGGTCGTGCAGAGAATTTTGAGATCTGTGGTGATGATAGCTTGAGGTTTATGGGGCGTTGGTGTGTGCCCAATGATGGTGAGCTTAAGAGAGAGATTCTCGAAGAAGCTCATAGTACTCCTTATTCCGTTCATCCTGGGGGTGCCAAGCTTTATAAGGATTTGAAGGCTAATTTTTGGTGGCCTGGTATGAAGAGAGAGATCGCCGAGTTCGTAGCTAGGTGTTTGGTCTGTCAGAAGGTGAAAATTGAGCATCAGAGGCCTGGTGGTTTATTGCAACCTTTGCCTATTCCTGCTTGGAAGTTCGACTCGATCTCGATGGATTTCGTGATGGGTTTGCCTAGAGCTGCTGGTGGATTGAATGCGGTGTGGGTAATTGTGGATCGGTTGACCAAAGTGGCTCGTTTTATTGCGATGAAGAACACTTGGTCTATGGAAGAGTTAGCTGAAGCTTATGCTAATGAGATCATTCGTCTTCATGGGGTTCCCAAAGACATCGTCTCTGACCGTGATCCACGATTTCTATCCCATTTCTGGATTGCTTTGCAAGAGGCTTTTGGTTCAAAGTTGAAGCTTAGTACGCATTTCATGCAAACTACCGATGGTCGACCGAGAGAACTATTCGAGACCTTGGAAGATATGCTTCGTGCTTGTGCCTTGGAATTTCGGCGAGCTTGGGTCAAGTCTCTTAGCTTGGTGGAGTTCTCTTATAACAACAATTATCAAGCTAGTATCCAAATGGCTCCGTATGAGGCTCTCTATGGAAGGAAGTGTCGTAGTCCTACTTGTTGGAGCGACATCAGTGACTCATTGATTTTGGGCCCGGAGTTAATTCAGGATACAGTTGAGCAGGTGAAAGTAATTCAAGCAAAGATGAAGGCTGCTCAAGAGAGGCAGAAGTCGTATGCTGATTTGCGTCGGAAACCTATTTCTTTTGAGGTGGAGGATAAGGTGCTTTTGAAGGTTTCTCCTATGAAGGGAGTGATGCGGTTTGGTCAAAAGGGCAAGTTGAGTCCGAAGTACGTAGGTCCCTATGAGATCCTTGAAAGGATCGGGGAGGTCGCGTATCGTTTGGCTTTGCCGCCAGAGCCGTCGAAGGTTCATGATGTGTTTCATGTGTCGCAGTTGCGCAGGTATCGTAGTGATCCTTCGCATGTGATCCCTGTTGAGTCGGTATCAGTTGAGCCGAATTTGACTTTTGAAGAGCGACCTGTTTGTATATTGGACCGTCAGAACCGTGCTCTTAGAAGGAAGGTGATTCCCTTGGTGAAAGTACTTTGGAGAAGTCAAAAGTACGAAGAACCTACTTGGGAAACCGAAGAGTCGATGCGACTGAAATACCCGGAACTATTCGTTTCAGGTACTATTTGTGTTCTTGTCTTGTTTGTGTGTTTTCGAAGTTTGTGTGTTAATGTGTTTATTATATTTATATTTATAATATAATTTATTAGAATTATTTTCATTATTAAGTATTTTCAAAGTTTAGGCGCGATTTAGGAAGTAATCGTTTTATCGCGTAGCGGGCTTTTGAGGCATGTATCATTGTTGAATTGGGCCGAATTTTTTTTTGTTGGTTGTGGGCTTGGACAGCCGGCCAAGTGAAGGAAAAAGGAGGGCCTCATTTTCTTTTCTTTCTTTTCTTTTTTATTTTCTTGTGACTCTTTGATGCCTTGTAACTTCCATAACCCCCCTAATGATTCTTCATAATTAAACCTCCTTAAAACCAACCATCATCACTTCAATTTCTGATTAAAAATCAGAAACTCCTTGCTGCCATTTTCGGCCATCATCATCTTTCTCATTCTCTCAAAAATTTTCATTTCTACTTCTTGTTAACACTAGTGGAAAAAAAGCTATATGTCATAACACAACCGCTGCGGTCCTTAAGAGAACCGTAGCGGTAAATCCTCGAAATCTTGGGTGGGAAAATTAGGAACATAAACCGCTGCGGTTCTCAGAAAACCGCAACGGTTAACAGAAAACCGCTGCGGTTCTCTATTAACCGAACCGCAGCGGTTAATAAGACACGGAGATGAAGTCCACTAAATGAAGAAAGCCCATATCTGATCTTGAACCCCAGCCGATTTTTTCTCCCTCTCTCATCCCCTCACTTCTCTCCTCAACCCTCACGAATCACCCACAAATCACCCACCACTCCTCCCTTCTATCTCTCTGAACCACCACTACGGTTCGTGAGATCGGAAACAACTCTCTCTCTCATCGCGGTCGCTTCTCACTCTCTGATCCACGAACTGCCACGAATAGCCACCAGATCAGGCGAAGAAAGGAGAAGGAGAAAGCTTCTCGAAACGACGCCGATGCGGTGCGGAAGCTTCTCGAAGAAGATCGCACACCAAACCACCTCCAGTCCCTTCTCCTTTGAGAAATTCTAGATTTTTTAAGGTGATTTTATGTGAAATTTGATGAATTTCATTGATTTTAATGTGAAATTGATGATTAAGGGTTATTTGTTTGATTTGATAGGGTTTAGATTTACTTCTAATTGGTTAATTGTAAAGCCATGATAAATTAATGCTCTTGATTTACCTCTTTGTCTCCTTTCTTAAAATTCCACTGTGCTGAGGTTAATTTTCTACATAAATAAATAAATGAAAAATAGTGCTCTGTTCGGTTGCTGTTGCTGCTTTCAAATTGCCATAATTAGCAGCTAGAAATGCAAGAAGTTCTGCCCACCAGAGCTTTTGTTGAAATGGATATATCGATGCATTAATTGTCCTTAAAAACAATGCAGTTAGCACGGGAACAACGGTGGGGGTGGGTGGCGGTGCGGGGGGGGTGGGGGCAACGCGGGGGTGGGGGCGGTGCGGGGGGTGGGGGGCGGTGCGGTGGGTGGGGGGCGGTGCGGGGGGTTGGGGTAGTGCAGTGGGTGCTTAGATGAGCATTGATGATGATGGTTTGGGTTTTTACCTAATTTAAATATGGTTTGGGTGCTTGTAGGAAGCTGATTTCGGGTTTTTACCTAATTTAAATATTGTTTGGGTGCTTAGATGAGCATTGATGATGATGGTTGAGGAGTAATTTGTACTTGTAAAACTAAATTAAGAGGGATGATTCTTTGGTAGTGATTATAAAGGCTTTAGATTAGCAGCAGGGTTGCTTTCTGTTAAGGCTTTTTTTTTATACTGATTTCTCACTTGGTTGGTGGTTCGCAGAGTAACGGAGGTACTTTCCCGCTAGTTGAGAGTTGTTGGTTGTTGTTGTTCTCTTGTTGTTATTGCTGCCCTTGTTAATGAGTTGTAGTTGTTGGGGTTATTGTTGCTGTGTTATATTGTTGTTGTTGTTGGTTGTTGTTGGTTGTTGTTGTTGGTTGTTGTTGTTGTTCTATTATGGTTGTTGTTACTACTGTAGTAGTTGCTCCTCTTGGCTGTTGTGGTTGCTCTTGGTTTTTGCTGTTTAAATGATATTGTTGAGTCTAAAATCAGTTGTAAAGTCATGAATATAGGTTAAAATAAATGGAAAGTATGAGACATTTGCCTATGATTTAAGGAAGTTCTGTCGTTCTGGTCAATTGCCGATAAGAGTAGCTGTGTCTTTTGGTTACAATGGTCGAAGAGAGTGCCCTGTGTGTCTCTTGGTTTTCTACATAGGATCGATTTTTGGAGGCGACTACTCCGTCAGTACCAGCTCAGTATTTCTCTTAGGTACGTAATTGAGGGATTGAGGCGACTACTTCGTTGAAGTAACTATTATCATCCTCACATCAAAAGCCTATACTCTGGATATATTTGCATGAAGTAGCGTCACAGAATCTGGTTCTTGTAATGTTTTATGATATGACCAATGATTTGCAAGAGCGGTGGAAGCTTAATTTGTGGGAACCTTTGTCTTCTTAGTTCTTGCTTTAGATGTGAAGCAAATTTAATCATCTTGGCCATGAGGAGATGTATTGCTGCCAATTATGTTTTATACTGTATTTGCAGGTATGTCGAAGGGGGAATGGGCTCTGTATCCTTATCCATTAACCATGCTGCAGAGGAAGCTGGAGCTCGTATCGCGACTAGTGCTTAGGTAAGCTACAAAACTGACCAATGCTTGCTGTCCTGTGCCCCACATTGTAGTTCTCTGTCCAATTTCCCATTTAGTTTGTTATTTCTTTCTAGGACGTTCCAGGAGCTTACAGTCCAATATTTCTTTCTTTCGACCACTATAAATGTTTGTATTGTTGTTTTATAACAATGCATGCCCTGGGTTGTTATATAGACTAGCTACTCACTTTGCCAACATGTCTATCTTTCTATTCTTTGAGCATTAAGTTTAAAATTCAATTAGTCTTTGTTTGAACTTCTTACTCTTTAGTATTGCTCATTTTTGCTTGAGTTTCTATGGCTCAATATGCATTGATGCTTGCTCATTGTTTCGGTTACCCGATCAACATAGGTTTGCACTGGAGCTAAGAGTGAAAATCAGTCAAAATTAGCAGCTCGTAAGGTACATTTTTAGGCATTGCGATGTTGTTTCTGTTGTTTGTGCATGTCGGTATTTTGTTTTACAATGTAAGTTAAAATTGATTTGTGAGGGTGAATGCTTGTATTTCATTCTGGTTAGTGGTTGGATCATCTTGATTAACCTGTTTACTTCGTCAATCTTTAATGAATTGGACTTAGTTTTGCAATTTGGCACACAAATTCAAGCTCTAGAGAAATCCTGCTTCAATTTTGAATCACCATTTGTGATTAGAACAATTTTAGTTATTGATTAGGTTCATATATTGGTATTATGATAGTGCTTTTCCCTTTGATTAATTGTTCTAGTTCATAATTATAGGTGTTTGAGATGAAATTTTGAATTCGTATTCAAAAATTGGAATATTAGTTAATAGCTCAATACTCAAATCTATAATTGCGTTTCAGATGCCATGTACTGAGATACTTTATAATCTTCTAGTAAAAATTGTGTGTGCACTCCCAAGCCATAGGACCTAGACTTGCTTGTGCTGCTTACAAAAGCTATTATGTGATATATCTTCTTCTTTTTTATAGAATAATGTGGTATATCTTAGTCCTACTTAATTTGGAACTCTTAAGACTCTAAAGTACAAGGTCCTAACTTGTCATGGATGCCTCTTGTATTGTCTAGTTAGTGTAGTAGAATGTTATCCATTGATTACATAGACAATGGCACTTCGCATTATATTTTCATAGTAAGCTTATTCGTAATTAGTACTTCCTTGCTTTTAATACAATAAGAGCATCTTTGATATAAGAACCTCAAATCAAACCTGTATTCAGTTTGTTGTCCAAGTAAATAGAATCATTTATTGCTTGTTTGATGGAATCATTTATCTCTTTATGGATTGTCTTGGTTTTCGTCATGTCTTGATCTTCCTTTTGTATTTGCCGAACATTATTTTAGTGGCTTTATGTGATGAGGAAAATCGCCAAACGTTGCCGAAAAATGCCGCACATCGGGAATAATTGAATTTTATCAACTTCTAAATAATAACGTAGGGGGTGGGGGCGGTGCACGGGGGTGGGGGCGGTGCGGTGGATGGTGGGGCGGTGCAGGGGGTGGGGGCAAGTCTTTGGGGGCAACGCAGGGGGTGGGGGCGTCTTTGGGGGTGGGGGCAACGCAAGGGGTGGAGGGCGGTGCGGTGGGTAGTGGGGGCGGTGCGGTGGGCGTGGGTGGTAGTGCGGTGGCGTGGGTGGCGTGCGGGGGGTGGGGGCGGTGCGGTGGGTGGTAGGGCGTGCGGGACTGCGGGGGGGTGGGGGCGGTGCGGGGGTGGGGGGGAATGGAGTGGGGGTGGGGGGGAATGCGGTGGGGGTGGGGGGCGATCTTTGGGGCAACGCACGGGGTGGGGGTAGTGCTGGGGTGGGGGGCTACGCAGGGGGGTGCGGGGGGTGGGGGCAAGGCGGTGGGTGGTGGGGCGGTGCGGTGGGGGTGGGGGCAGTGTAGGGGGGGGGGGCAGTGCGGGGGTGGGGGCGGTCTTTGGGGGGCAATGCGGGGGGTGGGGGGAAGCCGTCTTTGTTTAATTTTAATGTTAGTGCCATGTTTTGAATAAGCTTGCTAGTCATTTTAAATACTTCCTCCGTTCCATAATAAGTGAAACATAGGGATTGGGCACAAGATTTAATAAACATCACTTTCAAAAGCCAAAAAGTCATAAAATACCCTTTTCATTATCAAAAGGATGAGAGAGAAAAGCAAACCACACAAGTTTGTGATGGGTACTCTTGTCATTTTGTCACTTTCTTTTTTCCATTTAAGGTATGTTTCACTTATTTTGAAACGTTCTAAAATAGTAAGTGTTTCACTTATTATGGAACGGAGGAAGTATAATGTTGTCGGTCTTTGTGAAATTTGTTGCTTTTTTTGCTGTATTGATGGGGTAATGTTAAAATTGGTGCTGATGAAAGATAATTTGTCTTTCTTGTGATGCAGCTTCTGGAAATGGCACAGGTTGCAGATGAGCATGTGAGTACTGATCATTCCAATTCTTGATGGAAAATGCAGACATCCATGTAATATATGTAGACTTGGCTAGATTATAATTGTTAATATTCTTATGTATCTAATTATTTATACTTATGCTTCAATTGAGCATAATATGCTTAATAAAATGATTATTGATATATATTATTGATTAAAAATGAAAAAATACAAAAAAAAAAAAAAATTTTTTTTGGTTTTTGGGGTGGTTAACCGCTGCGGTTTTCACCCAAAACCGCAAAGATTAATCATTTACATCTGGTTTTTGGGAAGAACCGCAGAAGCATGATTAACATTGCGGTTTTGACCGCAGCAGCTAAAATTTGGCTACCGCTGCTAGTCCAACCGTTGCGGCCAAAAACCGCAGCGGTAAGCCCAATTTTGACCGCAGTGGTTGAACTTTATTCCACTAGTGTAATTGTTCGTGAATTGTTCTTGTTGCCTTTTTCTTATACTTGGTGCTTGGAATTTGAAGAAGAAGAGGATCACACGCCTATTTTGGGATTTTCCAGAAGTTTTCAGCTCACCTCCGACGATCCAGGTAACTAGTTGTTATCTTAGAACCATAGTGATTAGGGTATTATTCGGTATTAGATTACTACGCTAGGAATTATTTAAAATACATTTTGAATGAAATTTTTGATGAAATTTGACACGAATATACTTGATACATGCTATGTGAATACTGTGTAGATAAAAATAATTTTCGCATGATTTTTAGTATTTATTTGATTTAATCGGTGTTTTGTGCGTTTTTGGCTAAATTGCATAATAATTATGGAACGACTGTTAAAATTGATGAAATTATTTTTCTTAGATCATGTTACATGCGTAGTATGTATTATATAACTTAGAATAATTTTTACCTACTTTTTACTGTTTTAATTAATTGATATATCTGTTTTTTGTAATTTCAGTTCTGTTAGTATATAAATTATGAAAATTATTTCTAGAGGTATAAAAATTCATTTCTTTGAATATTATGCATTTCCGTGAGTTTTTACATGTTATGTAAATTTTTGGTAATTTTTGGGCGTCTGTTTATATTTTTAGTTATTATTTGGGCTTTATTGAGTAATCTGTATATTAACTGTTAAAAATACTTTTAGAGTCCGAAAATTATAAATAAAAATTGTACCATGTCAGTAGAGCCATTAGGGTCGTATTATAATTTTTGTGTGATTTTACTGCTTGAACTTATTAGTTTAATAATTATTATGGTGTTTTTGTGGTGAAATTGGAGTTACACTTTTAAATTATTTGAGGGCTTGTAAATCAGAAATAATTCATGATTTATTATATTATGGGTTTCTGATTTTCAGTAGTATGCAGTATGTATCATTGGGTAACCATATGTTTATGTTTGATTTATGAAAGAAAATGATTAATTGTTGCTACTCTTTTAATGAATATGATTTAGAGTTAATTGGTGGTGTATTTTTGATTTAATTGTGGTTGCTGTAAAAACCAGTATATTATCATTGATGATGTTTGGAGATATTCAAGTGTTATTGTGAGAGTTATTTGTTGAAAATTTGTAAGTGATTTATTTTGAGGAATTATGAAGAACTGTTTTGATGAACTGTGGGTATAAGGCCGGGTGGCATCCCTTTTTGATGAATATTTTAAATGAATGATACTTGGATTATATGCATGATTTTATTTTGAGATAAGAATATCCGGTGGGATAGATGTAGTCCCCGGTGAAGAACATGCCAACCACCTGGTTTGCGAACTAGGGGTACACCTGGGTTAATTGTTGTCGTCCGAGAGGTCAGGGAGTTCTCGCGTGTTCTACCCCGCATCGGGAGTTTGGCCATTCTTAGACACGGGCGGGGGGAACGTAAGCCCATAGACGACTCGGGAGATTGCGATCTGACAAACCTTAGGAAGTGATTTGCGAATCACTGGCGTTCGGTTTCTGACTCAATAACTTGTTGTAGTTTTGATTTAACATTATTTATATATTCTAGAATTATCACACTCGTTATATCTTGTTTACTTACTTTTGATGATCACTTGTTTTACCTATGAGCTTTATGATTTTTAAGTGCATACTATTGATGTAATGATTGCATGATTTTCCTTTCTTAATAATCTACTTCTGAATTGTGCTTTGATTGCTATTGTTCTGGGAGAACTGCTAGTTACTCCCCACTGACTGTGGAATTATTTAATATATATCCTTGCAGATGGAAATGATTGCTAGACTGGTGACTGCTTGGGCTAGCAGAGTGAGAGTTTGTAGTGAGAAGAAGCTCTTAGTACTGTTTTTGGTAGATGAAATCTATGTTGACCATAGGGAGATACTTTTGGATAGCTTTCAAGGACATTTAGTTTGTCTCAGTTTTATCGGGAGACTTGCATGTCTCATAGTATTTGGTTTTGATAATATGATACAATCTGGGATATTTCTTTTATTTTAGAACTATGATGTTTCCCTCAGATATTAATTTTCTCTTGAAGCTATGAAACTTTGAGTTTGAGGAATTATCTTTATTTATTGTTTTAGAGTAGCATAACCGTCCCGACGTTATTTCCGCTAACGTCATTTTTAGTATTTCTTAATTAGACTTTGTTAGTATCTTAGTAGTAGAAGGACGGGATGTTACAATGCGTCCCACCATCGACATGACTCGAATTGACATTATACCTTGCATATATCACCACTCCATAACCTTACTAGATACATGACAGTGTTATTAGTTGTTCTATAATGGTCTCAAACCTAGGCCTACTCCTTGACACCGACAAATAAACAGTAATACTTTACCAGGGTCAAACGGTTGACCCTTAACATATTATTTGCTAACTTTGACTAGTCACGGGTATGCCACGAGAAACCGACCCACATGGACTAATTCATTTTTCCTTTAGCTATCCACTTCACCACGAATACTCCATGAAAGTCAACAGAACACGACAACTTACAGTAGATAGTCATCTCATGACTCGCTAGACTACTTTAAACCCACGTAAACAATGTCTATAGGCATGACCAAGAGAGCTAATAACTCAAGTTTCAACTCTTGTTATAGCCTCAACAAACAATCATACACTAACAAGTCGATTCATAGCACTTAGTCAACAAGACTAGCATATCCAAGACATAACCAAACCATTCCCTGTAAGGTTTTCAATTAACAATTCACACCAACTATAATTAGTACATGCCGGCACGTAACTCAATCAGTTTGCAATGCAAGAATCAAGTAGTTAATCACTAAACATTCTCAAGGCCAAAAGATGGACAAAGTATGGGAGGTGGGTGGGTCTAACAAACACACACAAGAGCAAAAATAAAATAAAAGGGAGTGCCACTTTGAATGGAATAAGGCTCACCCTTATCCACTATAATAGTTCGTCCTAATGCAAACATAAAAAACCGATGAGCTAGATACTTAAATGAAATAGGTGACGATAGGAACTAACATCAAGACGGAATGTCACCCCAAAGTTCCCGTAAACAAATGAAACTAAATTTCGCATTATGCAACTCAAACTTGAACTTATAGCACACTCTCGGCTATGCAACAACTTAAAATCACAACCCAAACAAGGATATACTCGAAATGGTTTACCTTTACTAGCCAATCATTCCAAACATGGAAGCAAGCACAACTTAACTTGAGTCAAACATGGAACTCAACTAGCTCCACACTTACCAAACTCATTGACTTCATCAAGTCAAACATCCACATAAGAGGGATCCACAACAGCTACCATACACAACAACCACATGTAATCCCTTACTTCCCATATCTCAATCTTACCTCGGCTTTTTGAATTGTAATACTTTTATTTATTTAGTCTTACTTAAGGTCACAACCTCAAGGTTACAACTCCAGACACAACCTACTAGGTCACAAAAATTTACCTCAAGGTAGGGATGGATCCAACTTCCAATCAAAACAATGATTAAAACTTTCGTACATTATTCTTCATCATTAACACGCACCCCGGCTGCTGGTGGTATTAATGGCAATGAACAATCCACATAGGGAGAGGAACTTTCTCTTAAAAACATAGTTTCAAAATAAACAAAGGAATTTGGAGATCCCGATAGGTACTAAATCGATAGTCACAACTCTAGGTCTCAATCTTAGACCACAACTCAAGGATAACCTCTAGGGCTAACCTAAGGCCTTACACCTTGGCACTAAACTGGTGGCTAATCCTCTAGACCACTCTAAGGTCAACTCTACGCTCTAGCCAAACTTAGGCTCTGATACCAACTATAACACCCCTGAATTTCGAGTGATTAATTAAATTAAATAATATTAAAATTCTATAGAAAATTCGGCAGAGTTCCGTTTGAAATATGGACTGCCTAAAATTTAATTTAGGACTGGCGTCCGAATTATAAACCTGTTTCAACAAATCAGCAGTCCATATCCCAAATTCCCAACAACTCCACCCAGCTCAAATGCCAACGAAATTCCTGTATAATTACTCGAAATCCAAACGTGTTATTCCACGATTATTACGAGAATAATCGCTAAGGAAGAACTACCTGTACCAAAACTAGATTAAAGCTTAATTTAAACTATTACAACCTAACCGAATAAAGATTTAGGTGGATTAATATTTACAACCCTAAGTCTCAAAATATTGATTATATATATAAGAAATGCACCAGAAAAGAACTATTATAACTATATTTACGCAAAACTAGTGGACGTTGCTATCCGCCCACACCGCGGCTCTAAGCCCTCATGTACCTGCATATATCAGGCATGTAGTATCAGCCAAACAGGCTGAGTAAGATTCAATACTGTAAAGCCAAATACATATGCAGGTAGGATGCATTAATTATATCCTACAGATCATTTACTTTTGCAACCACAATACTAATAGAAACATTAAAAAAACATTTTTCTTCATTTCTTTTCCAAACCAAATACTCTTCTATTTTCTTTGCTAAAACAATTTCTTTCAGAATCTTAGAATCATAAATCTATGGAATGAAACTAACTTTCTTTCCCATTGGGCTAGCTAGGCCCTCCGGATAACTATTAGACAAAGACCCCTAGTGTGCACACCCCACAAACGGTCAAACCGTAGCAGAAGATCTAAGTCCGAGGTAATGATCAATGTACCCCCAACTATTCTGTAATGTCGAGACGATCCCGACAAGGTTCCAATTCCTTGAGACACCATAAAGGCAACCCCAACCAGTTTAAAAACATAAAACTATCCATAAATCTTTTTCTGTAACTATTCTATAATTCAAGGTTTGAAAATAAACTATCTGTATTAGGAGGAACATCCTCCTATTTAAACCAATCTCAACTCAAGAGAGATACATACCTTTATATTATTTTCTCGTAAATATGAAAGTTTTAGTTGAAATCTTATCTTTTGTAGACCTTTCTCGTAACTATTAAATATTTGAGTAAGGAATCTTACCTTTTAAACTATAGCAAACCAACTAGCTCAGTCAATACGGCTCCCCAATGAAACCGGGATCTACAATATAAACATACATGTACTTAATAAATATTAATAGATTTGGTTAAAATAGTTAATGAGCTTTTATTAACTTTAGTTTTATAAAACATCAACCCTTTTTCTTATATATAAAATTAAGTATAACTAATTCTTATAACTTATTTACTTAAACTGCCATTTACCTTTGATTACCAAAGTAATCAATACCAACAATACTAAAATCTCCCTTAGTTTATATTAAATCAACATTAATATTCCTATTATACATTTAGACACCCAAAAAAAATCATTAGAAAAACATTCATAAGAAAACATTCAAACTTAAAACACTCGAAACTAACTATACAATTTATCAATTTTAGAAGAAACTTAAAATGAACATAACTTCCTCCTACGAGATCTAAATCAAGCGTTTCTTGAGTCTATCTTGAATAAAATTTCAATACGAACAACTTTCGTGAAATCGTATTTTTGCTAAAAATGCTTAGAAACTGCTTAAAACTGCATTTTACGAAACTGACAGGTAATTTATACGAACTACACCACAAATTTCTTTGAACAACAAGTTTACTTGACATTCCATTAATCTAAATAACTACTAAACACCTAAATAAACATTCTATTCGTTCAATTCCACACCCAAACAATTAAAATCAAAACCCCCAATTCAACTTCATAAACATTAACCCTAACTTCATAATTTTAAAAGAAAAACTTAAATTAGTTGAGGAATTCAATTTACCCACTAATATAGAAGATTAGGGATGAAAAATGACTTACAAAATGCCCCTAAACAAGCCCTAGACGCTCCAAAACGAAGCAGCGTCGGGTCTTTTGCTCTCTCCTTGTGCCGCCTATCCGCCGCCTCTACGGAGTTGTTGTGGTCACTCGGTGGTGTGGTGGTCGGCGGCAAAGGTGAGTCGGTAATGGTGGTGGTTGTGTGTGAAGGATGAATGTTGAAGGAACTTGAGAGAAGGAGGTGGAGATGGAGGAAGTAACGTAATATATGACTGATATTTGCTTTTTCTTCTTTTTGTTTTAGTTTTCCCTTTTCATTTTTTTTTACATAAAACTACTCCTTCCCTCTTTACAAATAAATCTATAGATATATAAACTTTCTTATTACTACTAGTAGTAGTACTTAAACCATTAACTAATCTAAACACACTAAGTTCATAAAAGTTTATTTTTTTTCTTTAAAATCAATTCCTATAAAGATATTAAATATGAAATGAGCTTAAAAATAAATAAATAATAATTTACTTTCAATGAAATAAATATTAATTATATTCCAAAATAAAAACAGGCGTGTTACAAAGGTGGTAATGATGGTAAGAATAGGGGGCGTTCTAAGTCAAAGAAGCCCAATTCTAATAGGCACAAGACTTGTAATTATTGTCATCTAAAGGGGCACATTAAGTTCGAATGCTACAAGTTGAAAAACAAGCAATCGGGGGATAGTAAGCCCGGGAAAGGCAAGGAACCTATGAACTCCGCCGATGTAAGCTATGTTGATTTCGATAGCGAAAGTGGTTGTTATTCTAATATGAACACTAGACCAACTACAAGAGGGGGGGGTGAATTGTAGTTGAGGAGAAATTTTCGATTTGTAATGCGGAATTAAAACAAACTTGAAATTAGAAAGAGGCAAGCACACGAGATTTTTACAAGGAAAACTTCCTAGGCCCAATAGGAAGAAAAACCTTGACCACGAGGGATTTTGACTCAAACTCTCTTTAATATACTAGGCCAAAAGACTCTCTTTTGTACAACCTAAAACTGGACCTTTTCTGTTCCTCTAGGAACTTGTTCCCCAGTCACTCAGTTCCCCCTGAACTGATGACACTCACTTTTGACTTCACTCGAAGTCTTCTCTCTTCTCTCTTTCTTTCTCTCTCTTGAATACAAGAATATTCTCTGAATTTTCTCTCACCCACACACACTATGAATATAACGATAATGAGTATGTTGAATAAAAGAGGAAATTACAAGAAAAACTTTCTAAGTAATGATTAACTTTTTTCGCTTGAAAGTTCTTAAGTTTTTCTTCAAATAATTTCTTCTTATATAGCTGCTGCAAATCTTCTTCTACTGGTCATGTTGTGCTCCATGTTCTCCTCAAATTGTGTGAGTAGAGTAATGGAGATCATGGTCCTAAATTCGCTGCACTTTCTCCACGAGTTTTGCAACTGGAAAAAAACGTCCCACTACTATCCGTTAGTGGTCTAATCTTCCAACAAGTAATGCGCAGGTGGAGGAGTTAGTTGGAGAACCTCAAGGAGTTTGCTCCATAATTTAAGCACCGCAATTCTCCAACTGTTTTGCACGCACAACAACAGCAACAAAAACATCTAATAACTAAAAGAATCTTGGGGTTTTCTACGTTATACCCTTGTGTTTTTTCAATATCTACATTGTATCTTAACCTATTAAACATGGAAAAATTGTTTTAAATAAGTCAACCTTTGCGCGGTCTTCCCATTTTAAGTCTACTTTTTTATTATCCCTGATTGAGTTAGGCTTGTATGTCTGTTTTCTTGTATTGAGTTTTAACCTGTTTGTGACTTGTTTAATAGGTTACTTATGATACGTGTTACAATGTCCCACCCACACCCTCGCCTGTTTTAGAAGAAGAGACATTGTAACACGTATCATAAGTAACTTACTAAACAAGTCACAAACAGGTTAAAACTCAATAGAAGAAAACAGACATACAAGCCTAACTCAATCAGGGATAATCAAAAGGTAGACTTAAAATGGGAAGACCGCGCAAAGATTGACTTATTTAAAACAATTTTTCCTTTAAAAATTCCACACGGTACCCTCAAACTTACCTTTTTTAATGCACAATGGCCTTACCGCTTATTATACGTCATTAATTTCGTTTACTTTTTGTAATCCAGTGGAACTACCTAATTTGTGAATATTCCCTTTAAGCGTTAAACTATGTATAAGTTAAATTAGTTTCAATAAATCAAAAAAATTAAACGAAATTAATGACATATAATCAGCGGTAGGGGCATCGTGCATTAAATAAGGTAACCTTGAGGGTACCGTGTGGAATTTTTAAAAAGTTGGGGTACAACGTAGAAATTGAAGAAACACAAGGGCATAACGTAGAAAAACCCAAGAATCTTTTATTCAAAGATTCTAAGTTACTAGAATATTAAACATACCATATGATAAAAATTCAAAGTTTATAAATTAAATAAATTGACTTAGATTAAATAAATAATCTTTCTCCACAAGATATAAATGCAAATTTGAACATTACATTATTTTTGGTATTTTATAATTTTTGCTAAATAAAAACTATATAGTAAAATTAACCTAAGTATTTGGCATCATCAAAACATGGGATACAACAATATTCCCCCTTTTTGATGATGGCAAATATAAGGCATATAAAAACAAAATAAGAAAAATAAAATAACCAAAGCAAAAGAATCAAGAGCTAATGACTTTAAAAAGCAAAACTAACAAAAGATTAAGAAAATAAATCTAGCACTACACTAACAGAAAACTAATATGAAACTAACATAAATCAGCCTTGAATAAGAAAAATCCAAAATGCATCACCTAGAACCGAAGAAGGACTAGAATTTGAATTTTTTATGTGCCACTCTACTTCTTCCCCCTTTTGTCATCATCAAAAACAACAAGTACCCAGCAGTGCTCTAAGAGTTCATCATGTACAACAATGTCAAAGCGTAGTAGCTCAAACACTCATCTAATCATACTAGCCATCCAAACATTATAATCACTAGTACAGAATTAACGATTTGCGTCGGACCTGGAACCCCCATTTGCGTCCACGAACTAAGTCACCAACATCAATAGAAAGTTTTTATTTTTCAGATCTAAAAATGAAAAAACGAATTTTCAGATCTGAAAATTAAAAACGAAAATCAAATCTAAAAAATGAAAAAAATGAAACCCTAAACTAGGATAAATGCCAAACAAATCAGATCTAAAAATGAAAAAAATTCGAACCTGTGTTGTCGCCGGAAAAAAAAAGAGAAGTTTGAAACTCCATTTTTAGAGATCTTCCCCATTTTTCTATTATTATCAACACTCGATAATATATGCAGCTGATAATAATATGGTGTCTGATTTCGCTGCAGAAGAAAATGCAAAGATGAAATTAAAGGTTATAGCAAAATGCGTAACAACAGGGGTTGCATTAGGTTTCAAGTGAATTTAGATGAAATCATTTTGGCATTTAGCAGGAAGATTTAGGTGGTTGGAGGAGATATGAGAGGTGATTTAGAGGAGATGAGAGGCGCGCTCAAGAATAGAGAGAGAAGGAGGAAATGAGAGATTAGGTTTGAGACCCTAAAGCCCAAAACATAAAAGGGGGAAATGGGCTGGTGATGTGCGTCGGACCCTAAAGTCCATCCGACGCAGATTTACCACCTCACAAATATGCAACGCACCTTTGTTGACATGCGACGCACATAACTCCTGTTATGTGCGTCACATTTTTGGCCCATCCGACGCACATAGTTGTTTTGCATCGCACGCTAGTTAAATACGACGCACATAGGTCGTCTTTTGCGTCGATTCCCTGTTGCATGCGACGCAAATGAGTCTTCTACCACGTGTATCCTGTTGTGCGACGCAGATGGTGAGACGCAAATCGTCGTTTTTCTACTAGTGAATGAGCATATGAAGATGAGATTAAAGCACATAGTCATGAAAAATGCACAAACTGAGTTCAAGATGAAGATAAAAAAAAGAAAAAAGAGAAGAAAGCACAAAGAAAGATAAGTAAGAAAAGAAAAGATATAAACCAAAACATTTTATCACCAAAAGGAATGGGTGATAAAAGAGAGTAACAACTAGTAACCATTGTGTTAATACAAACCAACCCAAAAAAAATATTATTTCATCAGATTAAGTAAAAGGGAAGGGGATTAGGGATTGGAGGACTTGGAGGGCTTAGGGCGAACAAGGAAAGAAGCGACCACATCGTCAATCTTCTCCCGAACAGCTGATTCTCCTCTCTGCACTCCTGCTAGGATCTGCTCCTGCTGAAGATCAACACGGGCCACCCTTGCTTCAAGACCCTGGATTCTGGTGTGCAGGAGAGATAGAGACTCCTGAATTCTATGAAGTATACCATGAAGACCAGTGGTGGAGAGAAGGGGAAAATCAACAGTCCTTGATCCTGAAGGAGCTTGATCCTCTTCCAGATCAATATGAACAGCACCCTGACCCTGTTCCTTGGGAACCTTGGTCTCATCAATTCTCTGACTCTTACGCACAGACCTAGGTCCTTTAGCACTGACCTCCTCCTATAACTTTCGCTTTACCCCAGTTTCAATCTTCCCCTTAGTTTCTGCGACCTCAAAGTCTAACATCCCACCCTGTACCCTGAGAGACAGCCTGGATAAGGTCTCCTTGGTGAAATAATTATCAGGCTCTAGGTCAAAAGAGGTACTGGAAGGGAGTTTAATGTGATTCTTCTTGAGGATAACAAAAATCAGATTTGCATACCCCACTTTGGTGTTGTGGGAGATGCAGTAGGAAAGGTGAGAAATCATTAAAGCAGGGAAGTTTATTTTTATGTTCTTAGCAAGGCAAAACATCAAAGAAAGATCCATGAGGCTCGCTTGAGTCCTCTTGGAAGTCCATGGCAGAATAAAGCGCCAAACTAAGTGAAACAAAAATTTGTGAAAAGGAGAGAGATCTTTCTGATCTAGGGACTGGTCATACTCCTTACCCCCAAAGTAACTCAAAATAGTAGCGTTTGAAGCCCCATTCACAGTTAACTTAGCCCAACCCTTCACATATTCCTTGTACCCTTCATTAGGTACATCAAACCATTCCCCTAAGGACTTTTCATTGAACTTAACCAATTTTCCATTGACAACACTTATGCATAAACCCTCGTTATTTTCAAACTTAGCAACAAACTCACTCATCTCACTCATCTCACTCTCATAAAGACCTTCATCAAAACTCAACACTTTGACCCATTTTTGAAATTTAACAAGATCAAGAAATTTACTCCACTTAACTTTCTTGCACCAGGTGAAATCGACACAAAACCCAATGATATACTTAGAGGATTTTGATTTCTTACCCCTTTTCGTAGGTACCAAGATTTCCTTTTCTTGCTCTGTTTCAGCATCATCCAAATCATCTTCTTTCTTTGGAGAGAGTACTTCATTTTCCGCTGAATTTGCTTGAGAACCCAGAGAATCTTCATTTGAGTTGGAAGATTCATTCTCGCTTTCGTTATAATCCACCAGAAGTGAAGATTTTTCAGCCGAAAATTTTTTTGTATCTTCAGAGGTTTTTCTTTTGGGAGCCATTTAGGGTTTTAGGTGAGGAAGATGAAGATGGCAGATTTGTGTAGAGAGAGAGAGAAAGAAAGGCGATTTTGGAGAGGTAATGGTTTTGGGGGTAAATGGGATTAATTGCCGTGTAAATTTTGGTTTGATTTGATGGGTTTTTATTTTGGGGCGGAATTTATGGGAATTGTGAAGAGGAATTAAATGTGGTTTTTTCCCTTCCTTCTTTAAATCCGGTGAATGATTTTAGTTTTAGGTTTGTTCATGAACGCTGGTGAAACGTTGCCATTAAAAATTATTTATGGGGGATGAATGAAAGAGGATAATAAATGGAAGAAGAGAAAATAAAATAAAATAAAGATAATATTTACGTGGAAAGAAAGAAAAGAGTAGAAAGTGTGAACTCATGCATGTAACATGTTCAATCTATATGTACAACAACCTTTCTATTTTTACTCAAGTATATGCATGGACAATAAGGGGAGTATTATAAAGACTAATGTGAGTCCTTTACAATGACTGTACAATGAGTGATTAACATCACAAAATGTTGCTGGCCACTTAGTGTTATCTTGTAACTAAGGGTTTTATTTGAAGTAGCACACTCAATGAATTCTAATCATCCCTAGCTCTAAGTGAATTTTCTCGAATTTTTCTCTAGGAAGTGGTTTAGTCAAAATGTCAGCTATTTGATTTTCAGTTGGACAAAATTCAAGTTTGACAAGACCTTTTTTCTACATTATCCTTAAGGAAATGATGTCTAATGTGAATAAGCTTGACCCTTGAATGATGAACTGGATCCTTAGAGATACAAATAGCACTAGTATTATCACAGTAGATAGGAACACACTTAAACTTAATGCCAAAATCTCTTACTTGTTGCTTGATCCAAAGGACACGAGAACAAAGATGCGGCAGCGACCACATACTCGCCTGGCTGTGGATAAGGCAACGATGATTCCGCTTCTTTGAGCTCCATGACACCAAGCTTGATCCTAGGTACTGGACAATGCCTGATGTGCTCTTGCGGTTAACCAAGTCTCCAGCATAATCCACATTCGAATAGCTTACTAGGTCAAACACATCACTTCGAGGATAGAACAAACATAAGTCATCACTTCCTTTCAAATACCTCATAATTCTCTTAACTGCTATTAAGTGAGATTCTTTGGGATTTGATTGGAACCGAGCACATAAACCAACACTAAAAAGAAAGATCGGGTCTACTTGCAGTTAAGTATAGTAATGAACTAATCATACCTCGATATTGCTTCTCGTTTACACACTTACCATTTGAATCTTCATCTAACCTTGTTCCTGTTCCTATGGGAGTGTGGTTAGTTTTTGAATGTTCCAGTCCATATTTCTTGAGCGGTTCCTTGATATATTTTTGTTGATGGATCATTGTTCCTCTTTCAGTTTGCTTAATTTGCAATCCCAAAAAGAAGTTCAACTCTCCCATCATACTCATTTCGAATTCACTACTCATAAGATCGCAAAAACTCCTTGCGAGAGAAGATCATTAGTAGCACCGAAAATTATATCATCAACATAAATCTGGACTACTAATATGTCTGTTCCTTTTGATCGAAGGAACAAGGTTCTATCAACCTTACCTCTTATGAAATCATGTGAGAGCAGGAATTTTGACAACCTTTCATACCAAGATCTAGGTGCTTGTTTTAGCCCATAAAGAGCTTTATCAAGCTTATAAACTTGATTTGGAAGTTCCGGATTTTTAAATCCAGGAGGTTGTTCCACATGGACGTCTTTAATTAAAAAACCATTTAGAAATGCACATTTGACGTCCATCTGGTACAACTTAAATCCCATAAAGGCAGCAAAGGCAATCAAAATTCTAATTGCTTCTATTCTAGCAACAGGAGCAAAGGTTTCGTCAAAATCAATACCTTCTTGTTGATTATAACCTTTGGCAACAAGTCTAGCCTTGTTCCTTACCACAGTTCCATGCTCATCAAGCTTGTTCCTGAAGACCCATTTTAGTCCTATAACCTTCTGGTTCTTTGGTTTTGTCTCCAGGTGCCATACCTTGTTCCTTTGGAACTCATTTAGCTCCTCTTGCATAGCGTTGATCCAATCAGCCTTCTTGAGCGCTTCCATATGGTCCTTAGGTTCTGTCATAGATAAGAAAGCATGAAAAGCACAAAAATTCTTCAATTGGGATCTTGTTTGAGTTTCCTTTTCAATGTCACTTATTATCAATTCTAAAGGATGAGAATTTAGGTGTTTCCAAGGCTTTGGATTAAATCTCCTAGTTGCTTCTTGAGTTTCTTGCGGTGGTTGATTCACTTGATCTTCTCCTGGATCAGGAGATCCTTGATCCTCCAGAGTTCCTCATGTAGCTAGTTCCTCATGGGGATCAGGCACATGGTTATTAGGATCAGGAACTTGCTTCTTCTCTTTTCCTGCAGGAGTTAGTTCCTCATCATTTTGATTAAACTCATCAGGACGAGTCAAACCAATTTCAAAGTTATCAATGTGACTCTGTTCCTGCAGGGAGTTAGTCTCATCTAAAATAACATGGACACTTTCCTCGACACACATTGTTCGCTTATTGTAGACACGATAAGCCTTACTACTTAAAGCATAATCTAGAAAGATAGCCTCATCACTTCTAGCATCAAACTTTCCTAAGTTATCCTTTCCATTGTTATGTATAAAACATTTACATCCAAAAACACGAAAATAAGAAATATTGGGTTTTCTTCCTCTAAGTAGCTCATAAGGAGTCTTCATGGTGATTGGCCTTAGCATGACACGATTGATGATGTAGCATGCCGTGTTCACTGTTTCAGCCCAAAAATTCTTCGGAAGACCGCTTGCAATTATCATCGTCCTTGTCATATCCTCAAGAGTCCGGTTCTTCCTTTCGACTACACCATTCTGTTGTGGTGTTCTTGGAGCTGAGAAATTATGATCTAAACCTTCATTGCTACAAAATTCATCAAACTTGGAGTTTTCAAACTCCGTACCATGGTCAGATCTTAAATGCTTTAATTTAAAACCACTTGTTCTTTGAATCTTTTTAGCAAAGGTTAGAAATTCATCAAACGTTTCATCCTTACTATGAAGAAAAATAACCCATGTGTATCTCGAAAAATCATCTACTATGACTAATACATATTTCTTACCGGATCGGCTTTGGATGCGTACAGGGCCACATAAGTCCATGTGAAGAAGTTCTAATGGACTTTGTGTGCTTACCATTTTCTTGTATTTGAATGAGGATCTCACTTGCTTGCCTTTAACACATGAATCACAAACATCGTGGTTTAGTGACTTAATAGTTGGTAGACCAACCACCAAGTCCTTCCCACTTAGTTTATGCAGTAGGGACAGGCTTGCATGGCCACATCGTTTGTGCCATAGAAAAGGATAAGCTTCGATCACACTTAAGCATGTGAGATTATTCCTAGGAACAAGGTTCAGGTCAGTCATATAGGTGTTCCCTTTCCTCGTTCCCTCAAGGATCTTGGTTCCTGTACTTTCATTGCTGACTACACAAGACTCATTAGTAAACTTCACTGTATTTCCCTTATCACAAAACTGAGATATACTAAGTAAACTATGTTTTAAACCCTCGACCAAAAATACATTATCTATGGAATGTGACTGAGATTTACCAATCTTACCAACTGCTACAATGTTTCCTGTAAGATTGTCTCCAAAGGTCACAGTTCCTCCATTGAAGACTGAAAGTGAGAGAAATTTTGATCTATCTCCTGTCATGTGCTTAGAACAACCGCTATCGAGGTACCACAAGTTGTTCCCCCTCACTTCAGCCTGTACCATAGCAAACTAGTTAGTTGTAGGAACCCCGTCTAGCTTGGGTTCCATTGTTGGACTTGAGCCTTTCTTAATTTTCCAAACCTGTTTCACTAGGTACGTGTTCCTCTCAATACGTTCTTCTCTGGTGGAACAGTCAGACACAATGTGACCACTGTTTCCACAGTAAGAACATATTTTCCTACTTGGCAGATCAACATATTTTTTCTTTTTGTTTTTCTTTTTATGATTGAAACCTAGACCATCTCTTCCTTTGTTTTGATACTTTTGCATCCATGAGACAGGGTCAGGTAGCTTGTTCCTTGAGGGTTCCAGTTTCTTCTTTAATACCAGATTTTCTTTAAAGATATCACTAGTGGAAAAAATGCTATATGTCACAACACAACCGCTGCGGTCCCTAAAAGAACCGAAGCGATAAATCCTAGAAATTTTAGGTGGGAAACTTGAGAACACAAACCGCTGCGGTTCTTAGAGAACCGCATCGGTTAATAGAAATCCGATCCGGTTTTCTATTAACCGCTGTTGTTCTCTTAACCGCAGCGGTTAATCTTCTTTTTTTTTTTGTCTAACACCCGCTTATGGTATGAGCGCTGGGCCCACGAAATTGAGCGCTGAATTGAGCCCAGTTAATACGAGAATTTACCGCTTCTCTAAGACGTGGGAGCCCACGAAAGGAGGCCCAACTCATTTCCCTCTCTCCTTTAACGCCTTCTCTCCTTTAACGCCTTCTCTCTAACTCCTCTGGTCTCCTTCACGCATCTCTCTCCTCTTCAACCACCTTTAACGCCTTCTCTCTCGCCTTCTCTTCGATGCCATTTCACCAGGTTACCTAAATTCACAATTTTTATGTCGTTTGGCTTTGTTCTCCGTTGAAAATGGGATTCAAACCCTCATTTTTTCTTTTTTGATGTTCTTCATATTAGGGTTTATTGAGCCTTTTGGTTCGAATCTAATTGAATAACGGCAATGGTGGTTTTCTCTCATAAATGTCGACGATATCTGCTACCATTTCAAAAATGGACGATTACACAAGAGAAATGATGGACCTTAAAACCCTCGTCATCCGTACTCTCGAGAAGAAAGGAGTTCTCGCTAAGATCCGGGTAATAATCTTCTAAATTTTTCAATTTTTTTGTCGATTTTTTCATCATGAATCTATTGCTATTTTTTCTGCTAGCTAAAAGATTCAAATTTAGGTATGAACTGCGTAGGATGTTGCAATTTTTTCAATCTCATTCATGGATTCAATTTTTTTAGGGTTTGGCATTATTGTAGAATCAAAATGATTTCTTTTCGTGTTTAAATATAATGCTACTCTGTGTTTAGGAATTAGTGTCCAATTTTATTATGTTTTGGAAATTTTGCTCTGGATTATCGCCTGTCTTATAAAAAATTGTTGCTAAAATTGGAAATGTTTGCGTCGGTATGATTGATTTTGGGTAATGTTGTTTGCAGGATTAACAATTTGACAACTTACTTCATTCATTTTATGATAATTTTTGTTGGAGTTGTATTCTGTCCTTGAGGGTTGTCTTCAACATGTGCACCACGTCTCTCTCAACCTCAAACGCTATTGAATTCATCACAACGCACAATTCACTCTTCAATTCACCATTGCTTCAGCAGGTTTGTCTCCAATTTTGTCCTTTTTTCTCTTGAATTTTGTAAAATTCACTCTAATTTTTCGATTTTCATTGAATTGCTCATCTTCAACCTCCCATCTAGAGCGACTATATATTGGGCGAATCTTCATTTTTGATAAAGAAGTTTTGGGCAAATTCAATGAAAAGGTTGGTACTTTTTCTATAGTTTGAATCTTATTTTCTTTTTTGTTGTTGTTTTGCTACAGATTTTTGTGCTTATTATTGGTTAATTTCTAGTGTGGTTTATTGAATTCATCTTGCATTCACTTCAATATAATATGTTTTACCTAGTGGTTTGCTTGTAGTATTTGTCATTCAAATAAGGCTGAATTAGTTGAATAGTGGGTTAACTATGGGCATATGACATCATATAGCTCTAATAATGCTGAAATTTATCTTACCAAGTGCTTCATCATGATAAGCCTTTTAATTGAGCTATCTTTGAGATCTTAACACTGCCCTCCTTGGCTTTGGTGGTTATGTACTTGTATGCATGTATTGTGTATTTGTGTATTTGTGTACCTTAGATGGCTAAGCTTACCCGATTGTTATTCTAGCGGGGGTCTTTTAGATTGTTATTCTAGCATTTCTAGCAAGAGGCTCTTAACTTTTTACTTACATGGTCGTCTTGGGTCTATAACATCTTGCTAAATTGCTAAATGATGTTTTTTTTCGCAATGCACTCTGTTAAAGTGTGTAGCTGCAAGTATGGTTACCTTGATACTAAATGCTCAAATCTTTTCATATCCTAACATATTTCACATTGTCTTACAGATGGCGGTACATCTGGAATAGATGCCGGACATTTGCTCTCTCTACGCCACCCTAAATCTGGTAGTTCTTTTAAATTGGATGTTTAGTGTATTATGATGTTCTTGATACGAGATCTATCTTCACTATACTGCAAAGCTTGTTTTATCATGTTATTGTGTCTTGGTCGATTCCTGTTGTTTTTCTTGTATCATTAAGTCGTGGTGCTATACCATGATTACCGAGTGTCTTGCAACCGGTCATTCTCCCGTCAATGCTTCTTCTTGTTATTGTCTTGAAAGATTTTCGACTTAATTCTTAAATGATGATCTCAACACAAGAAAATCTTTATTGGCTTATTATTGTGGCTTATTATTGTGGGGGTGGGTGGCGGTCTGGGGCAACGCAGGTGTGTGGGGGCGGTGCGGTGGGGGTGGGGGGGAGTGCGAGTGAGTTGGGGGCGAGTGCGGGGGGGGCAAGACAAGCTTCAAGTCATATTGGGTTCGAAACTTCTATCAATTTTAGAAATGTCCATGACCTCAAACCAAGTGAGTCGGTGATCATTGGCTTCGAACAACTATCGCGAGGCATCCGGAACAAAAGAAGTGATGCTGAATATCAACACCATCTCATGTTGAAGAATTGTTAATCATAATTCCAAATACATCCGTCTTTCTTGATGTGATGATTGTTGATGACACTATATTTTGTAAGGTCTCAGTTTAACTGCCTTCACGCTCACATATGCTGCGATAGGAAATTTCGTATATGATTATGATCTTGTGGTTCATGAGCTGTCAAGGATGTGTAATTAAGTTTTATAACTTGGGGATCTATGTTATGTGGACTCGAATACTCATGCCAGGCACGAGTATGTATCTAAGTGTTCGACTCCGCTTTGACTTTGGCCGAAATGAAGTGTCAAATATCCACTCTCATGTCCCAGTGCCAAGGATCTGACACGATACTTGAGATAATATGAGAAGTCCGAGTAACATAGCTTGTGATTGGAGTTCCTCCCGTTCCCCATAAATCTGTCATTTCTCATAGTCTGCAACTGTTGCTGATTTTCTTTTTATTTTTTTTTCCCCGGTTTCCTCCATTCCTCTGTGATTATCCTGTGTATGTACATTTTTAAGTGCCGAACTTAATCTTAAGAGAGTTGCAAAAAAGGGAACAAAAAAAAAAATTTAGATTTTAGCTAATCTTTCTATTATCTTCTTCGTTGTGCAACTGAAATGAATCTGCTCTTGCTATGCACTTGCTTTATATTTGCTTGCGGATGAGTAATGTTATTGTATTCTTTTGTTTGCGCGACGCTTGTGTTGCTTGTTAGATCATGTAGTTGTATGAAGAAAATGTATATAATTGTATAGAATGGAAACAACTTAGCCATAATCTGAAAGTGTCAGCTGTCCTCCTGGATTGTGGGGGTGGGTGGCAGTGCGGGGGTGGGGCGGTGCGGGGGGGTGGGGGCGGTGCGGTGGGGGTGGGTAGCGGTGCGGGGGGGCAACACAGGGGGTGGGGGCGTGCGGTGGGGGGTGGGGGCAGTGCGGTGGGGGTGGGGGCGGGGGGTAGGGGCGGTCGCAGGTGGGTTGGGGGCGATGCGGTGGGTAGGGGGCGGGGGGGGTGGGGGCAAGCGGTGGGTGGGGGCGGTGCACGGGGATGGGGGGTTGCTCCTGATGGTCTATTGTGGCATATAAATCATTCTATTTCTCGACATTTCAGATGAGTATATATAGGACACTGGACATTTCAGCTTGTATGTCTGTACTATTCTCTATATGATGGGACTTTGTGTTATGTCCAGATTAAATCGAAGTCGTAATTTTGTGCTGTTTGATCTTTCTGCAGGTGTGGTAAGAAGCAAAGCGGTGTTTATCTGGATGGGGGGTTGCTGATGGGTTTAGATCTTGGGGACATATCAGTTCCAAGTGTTCTAGCAAAATCTGGATGGATTGAAGACTCTTTCTCATTATGCTTAATGAAAATGGTTCTAGATTATAGTAAATATTCTTATGTATCTAATTATTTATACTTATGCTTCAATTGAGCATAATACGCTTAATAAAATGATTATTGATATATATTATTGATTTTCTATTGATTAATAATGAAAAAATGCAAAAAAAAAAAAATTTTTTTTTTTGGTTTTTGGGGTGATTAACCGCTGCGGTTTTGATCCAAAACCGCAGCAGTTAATCATTTACCGCTGCGGTTTTGGGTCAGAACCGCAGCAGTTAATAGATTAACCGCTGCGGTAAATTATAAACTGATGCGGTCCGGAACCGCAGCAGTTACAATTTGGCTACCGCTGCTAGTGCAACCGTTGCGGCCAAAAACCGCAGCGGTAAGCCCGGTTTTGACCGCAGCGGTTGAACTTTATTCCACTAGTGTATTGTCATAATCGTTTTTTAATTTTTCAGCAATATTTCTGGTATTAGATGAAGAGACTGTTCCTTCAGGAACAAACAGTTTCAATTCTGCCAGTTCCAAATTCAAAAGATAATTTTCATTTTTGACTTTTTCAAATGCATCTTGATAAGCTCTACTCTTGTCAAAAAGTTCAAAGAATCTTTTTTCAGTGTCACATTTTAGTGAGTTAAGCCAATTTGAATGATTCTTAGTGATTTTCAAGGCATTAGTTAATTGATCTCTTTTTGCACATACATCCTTGTAATCATCTAAAATTTCCAGCAAAAGTTTTATTAATTGGTTTTTATTCAATTCTGTAAGTTCCTCTTCAATAGCTTTAAAGCTTACCTTGGGGTTTGATGATTCCACTTTTTCTTCAATATTGGCCATGAGACATAGATGGGCAGTTTCTTCCTCAGTTTGTTCCTGCTCCTCCTCTGAGTCAGACTCTTCCCATGCTGCTACCATGGCTCTCTTCATATCATTTTTCGAAAATGATCTTTGTTGTTCCTTGCTCTTCTCTTTGTATCTTCCTTTAGCTTTCTCGTTTTCCCATTGAGGACATTCCTTGATGAAATGATCAAGGCCTCCACACTTGTGACAGCTTAGCTTCGTTGGTTTCTTGGCAACCTTTCCTTTGTAGTTCTTGTTGAAGAACTTCTTGAATCTTCTAACGATCATTGCTGCTTCTTCATCATCGGTTTCTGAGTCTTCTTGTTCCTCAGACCTGAGGGCCAGAGCCTTAGGCTTTGATGATTCAGTTTCATGAGTTTCGAGATGTAACTCATGGGTCATCAAGGAACCAGCAAGTTGTTCAATGTTGAACGTTGTGAAGTCCTTGGTTTCCAACAGTGTCGTTGTCTTGGCCATCCATTTTTCATCTTGTGGTAGACTCCTTAGTACCTTCCGGACCTCTTCCTCTGGGGAGATTAACTTTCCCAGAGATTCAAGTTCGTTTATAATGTTTGAGAAGCGAGTGAGCATATCTTGAATAGGCTCCTTTTGTGTCATGTGAAACAATTCATACTTATGCATGAGCATATAGATCTTTGATCGTTTCACTTCGCTTGTTCCTTCATGAGTAATTTGAAGGAGTTCCCACATTTGCTTTGCAGTCTTGCATCCCATGACTCGATTGTGCTCATAGGGACCAAGACCGCAATGGAGTAGTTTCTTGGCCATGTTGTTCATCTCCATTTTGTCGAAGTCCTCTTTGTCAAATTCGACAAGGGGTTTAGGAACCAGCTCCCTTTTCTCGTTCTTCTTTGTGACCTCAAAGTCACCGATTTCAATTACCTTCCACACTTGGTAATTTTCAGCTTTAATAAATATCTCCATACGATTCTTCCAGTATGAATAATGTTTGCCATTGAACATGGGTGGGCGTTGAGTTGAATACCCTTCATCAAGCTTTTCTCCTGTCGTGTTCATTGTTCCAGGAACAATCTCCTCAGTGTTAGCTGATTCTAGAGGTACTAGGCTCTAATACCAATTGTTATTCTAATACGAACACTAGACCAACTACAAGAGGGGGGTTGAATTGTAGTTGAGGAGAAATTTTGTAATGCGGAATTAAAACAAACTTGAAATTAGAAAGAGACAAGCACACGAGATTTTTACAAGGAAAACTTCCTAGGCCTAATAGGAATAAAAACCTTGACCACGAGGGATTTTGACTCAAACTCTCTTTAATATACTAGGCCAAAAGACTCTCTTGTGTACAACCAAATACTGGACCTTCTCTGTTCCTCTAGGAACTTGTTCCCCAGTCACTCAGTTCCTCCTGAATTGATGACACTCACTTTTGACTTCACTCGAAGTCTTCTCTCTTTCTCTCTTTCTCTTGAATACAAGAATATTCTCTGAATTTTCTCTCACCCAAACACACTATGAATATAACAATAATGAGTATGTTGAATAAAAGAGGAAATTACAAGAAAAACTTTCTAAATAATGATTAACTTTTTTCGCTTGAAAGTTCTTAAGTTTTTCTTCAAATAATTTCTTCTTATATAGCTGCTGCTAATCTTTTTCTACTGGTCATGTTGTGCTCCATGTTCTCCTCAAATTGCGTGAGTAAAGTAATGGAGATCATGGTCCTAAATTCGCTGCACTTTCTCCACGAGTTTTGCAACGGGAGAAAACGTCCCACTATTATCCGTTAGTGGTCTAATCTTCCAGCAAGTAATGCGCAGGTGGAGGAGTTAGTTGGAGAACCTCAATGAGTTTGCTCCACAATTTAAGCATCGTAATTCTCCAACTGTTTTGCACGCACAACAATAGCAACAAAAACATCTAATAACTTAAAGAATTTTTTTATTCAAAGATTCTAAGTTACTAGAATATTAAACATACCATATGATAAAATTTCAAAGTGTATAAATTAAATATCTTGACTTAGATTAAATAAATAATCTTTCTCCACAAGATATAAATGCAAATTTGAACATTACATTATTTTTGGTATTTTATAATTTTTGCTAAATAAAAACTATATAGTAAAATTAACCTAAGTATTTGGCATCATCAAAACATGGAATACAACAGTGGTGCATTGGTTGTTACTCATGATAGGCTCAAGAGCAAGAGTGAATGGATAATGGACTCGGGATGTTCTTTTCATGTGACACCCTACAAAGGCATGTTCACCTCATATGAGGAGTACAATGGAGGCACGGTCACCATGGGAAACAATGCAACTTGCAAGGTAATTGGCATAGGGTCCGTGGATATCACGATGTTTGATGGCACGGTTAGAACATTGTCCAAAGTTCGCCATGTTCCGGAAATGAAGAAGAACTTAATCTCTCTTGGTACTCTTGACAACAATGGGTGTAAGTATATAGCGGAAGGTGGAGTATTGAAGGTTATTAGGGGTGCACTTGTGTTGATGAAGGGCATTAAAAGGGGAAGCTTGTATGTGCTACAAGGTTACATGGTTAGTGGTTCGGCTAATGTCTCCACCGGCACTATGAGTGATGATGATACCAAGTTTTGGCATTTGAGGCTTGGTCATATGGGAGAGCAAGGAATGTCCGAACTTTGCAAGCAAGGATTGCTAGATAATGTGAAGCTTGGTAACCTTGGCTTTTGTGAGCATTATGTGTTTGGTAAACACAAGCGGGTTAGCTTCAAGCCCGCAATACACAACACCAAAGGACCTCTTGATTACATCCATTCGGATTTATGGGGTCCCTCTAGGAAGACTTCTTTGGGTGGTTGTAGTTACTTGCTCACAATAATTGATGATTTCTCTAAGAAGGTGTGGTCGTTCTTTCTCAAGCACAAGGATGGTGTGTTTGATGTGTTTCTTCAATGGAAGACTATGATTGAGAAGAAGACCGACAAGAAGATCAAGGTTTTGAGAACCGACAATGGCCTAGAGTTTGTTGAAAAGAAGTTCACTAAGTATTGTCTTGATGAAGGCATTGTTCGTCATAGAACTTCACTAGTAGGATAATTGCTTATTGCTGCAGTCATTAAATGGCCTATTGCGGCGGTTATGGCCGCGCAACAATTAAGGACGCAACAATAGATAATTAACTTATTGCTGTGGTTTTTGACCGCAGCAATAGGCCAAGATATTGCTGCGGTTCCTGGCCAAAACCGCAGCAATAGGTTTATTTTTTATTAAAAAAAAACAGGTCTATTGCTGCGATTTTGAGAAGAAACCGCAGCAATAGGGGCACCTTTTTTAAAGAAAAAATTCTTTTGAAACTTAAATCTGCATATTATTTTCAGCATCAAAATGAAATAAAACCAAAAGTAACTCAAACAAAACTAGTACAGACGTACAATGCATTGAGTTCATAATGAAACTAATAAACCAAAAGTTAATGAAACTAGTACAGACTAGAACCTAATGAAACTAGAACTAAAAAAAATTAAAAGGAAGGAAAAATTGAAACAAGCTACAGCATCAAAATGAAATGAACCAAAAGTAATTGACGATTTCACGAAATATAATCAAAATGAAATCACTGAAACTAATTACAGCATCAAAAAGTTGAAACTAATTACAACACCAAAATTTAAACTAACTACAATTTCACAAACTAGTAGACGAATTGCAGTCTTCATAACAGCCACGAACGACGACGAATCAGGAGCCAAGAACGTGCGACGAAGGCAAACGTGCGGCGAGGGCAGCGAAGAGAGATCCGCGGCACAGACCCGGAACGCGCGGCGAAGGCGGCTGAAAGCGGCGAACGTGGACTCACGACGACGCGGTGAGGGAAGAGAATCCGATTGAGATCTGAAAACTTCGCGCGGCGAAGGTGGCGAGGCTGAAAACTTTGCTGATGATGGCTGTCGGACGACAATGGTTGAAATCTGACGAACGACGATGCTTGAAGGCGGCGAAGCAGTGGAGGATGAGAGAGGAAGAGGGCTGAAGGCGGCGAAGAGAGGAGGAGGAAAGTGAGAGGTTAGGAGGAAGAGAGAGAGAGCAGAGTGAGAGGTGAGGAGGAAAATGTCGTGTGAGGAGAGAGAGAGGATAAAACGGCTGAGAGGAGATAAAACGAGTAAGAGGAGAACCCTAATTGGGTGTGTCTCCTTTTATAAACTAAAAGAGTCTATTGCTGCGGTTTTTATAGGAACCGCAACAATAGATTAAAATATTATTAAAAAAAAATATTTTAATCTATAACTGCGGTTTCGGCTGGAAACCGCCGCAATAGAACTGGTCAAACAGTCAACCAAATTTGAAATTTTTTCCCGTTGACATCTATTGTTGTGGTTTTGGACAGGAACCGCAGCAATAGGTGTATTATCTATTTTACCTTTTCTTCTGACGTGGTTTATTGCTGCGTATGGGTAAAACCGCAACAATTTCACCGCAGCAATAAGCAAAAATTCTACTAGTGCTTGTGTTGGAAGGCCTCAATAAAATGGTGTTGCGGAGAGAATGAATAGGACTCTCCTAGAGAGGGCAAGATGTATGCTCTCACAAGCCAAGTTGGGGAAGATTTTTTGGGCCGAAGTGGTTGCAACGACATGCTATTTGGTGAACCGGTCTCCTCAATCCGCCCTTAACTTTAAATCTTCTCAAGAGGTATGGTTCGGAACTCCATGTGATTATTCTAATTTAAAAGTGTTTGGTTGTCCGGCCTACATTCATGTAAATGAGGATAAACTTGAACCTAGAGCTAGAAAATGTGTATTTATTGGCTATGGTTTGGGGGTTAAGGGATATAGAGTTTGGTGTGAAAAATCTAGGAGCGTAATAACTTCTAGAGATGTTGTGTTTGATGAATCATGCATGATCACTCCGGAGAAGGATCTTTCTATTTGTAATGATGTAGGTTCATCTCATGACACCGAGGAGAAGGTGGAGCTTGAAAGTTGAAAGTGCTTCACATGATGATGCTCTCACTCAAGAGAGGCATGTTGAGGGTTCACCTCAAACCCAACGCAAGACACTTGCTAGTGAGAGACAAAAAAGGCAAATCAAGTCTCCTCAAAGATATATTGAGGAGTGTGACTATGTGCAATATGCTCTCACCATGGCAAATGAGGTAGAGACATTTGATGATCCATGCTCCTACAAGGAAGCAATGTCTCTACCCGATTCAAGCAAGTGGTTGATGGCAATGAAGCAAGAGATGGAGTCTTTGCACAAGAACAATACTTGGGAGTTGGTTATTGCACCTAAGAAGAAGAAGATCGTTGGGTGTAAGTGGGTGTACAAGAGAAAAGAGGGTACACCGGATTCGGGAGGTCCCGTCTACAAGGCAAGAGTTGTGGCAAGGGGTTTCACTCAAGTTGAGGGTGTTGATTTTCATGAAGTTTTCTCACCGGTTGTGAAGCACTCATCCATTAGAGTTTTGCTTGCCTTGGTACTTATGGAAGACTTGGAGCTACATCAACTTGATGTTAAGACCACTTTCCTCCATGGGGACTTGGAGGAGGAAATCAACATGAAGCAACCGGAAGGTTTTGAGGTTGAAGGAAAAGAAGAGCATGTATGCCGTTTGGTGAAGTCATTGTATGGGTTGAAGCAATCTCCTAGGCAATGGTATAGGCGATTTGATTCGTTTATGTTGGCTCATGAATTCACAAGAAGCTCCTATGATAGTTGTGTCTACTACAAAGAGCTAGTAAGTGGTTTCTTCATTTACCTTTTGCTTTATGTTGATGATATGTTGGTTGGTTGCAAACATTTGATTGAGGTCAACAATTTGAAAAAGTTGTTGAGTAGTGAGTTTGATATGAAGAATCTTGGTGAAGCCAAGAAGATACTTGGGATGGAGATTTGGAGAGATCGATCTAAAGGGGTGTTGTACCTTAGCCAAAGGAGGTACATTGAGAAGGTTCTTGAGAGATTCTCAATGAACAATGCAAAGCCCGTTTCTACTCCTCTCGGTTCTCACTTCAAGCTCTCAAAGGAGCTTTGTCCTCAATCCGAAGAAGAAGAAAGGGCCCTGGCTCACATCCCCTATACTAGTGTCGTTGGGAGTGTGATGTATGCCATGGTATGTTCTAGGACGGACATTGCTCAAGCGGTGAGTATGGTGAGCCGTTATATGTCAAGGCCCGGGAAAGGACATTGGGAAGCTTTAAAGTGTACTTGAAAGGTACCTCACGTGTTTGCTTGGAGTTTGGCCAAGATGCAAATGGTGTGATTGGGTATTGTGATTCGGATTATGGTGGAGACTTGGATGATCGGAAATCAACTTCGAGTTATGTGTTTACCTTGGGAGGTACGGCCGTGAGTTGGCAATCTTCGCTACAAGATGTTGTAGCTCTTTCAACTACGGAAGTGGAGTTTATGGCGATTACCGAGGCATTCAAGGAGGCAAAGTGGCTCATAGGTTTGGTTGGGAAGATTAGCTCGTGTTCTAAGGAGGTGTCCGTATTTTGTGATAGCCAAAGTGCCATTCACTTGGCTAAGAACCAAAACACGTTCCACAGAAGAACGAAGCATATTGATGTGAAGTACAACTTCATCCGGAATGTCATTGATAAGAAGGAGTTGACATTGATGAAGATTCGTACCGAGGAGAACCCATCCGACATGTTGACAAAAGCCTTTGCCAACCACTAAGTTCACTTTGTGTGTGAACTTGGTGGGTCTCTCCTCTCGTTTGTTGTAGGCCCCTATGGGGTAGAGCCTTGGAGTTTGATTGGTGTTTTTGGTGTTATTGAAGTTGTTTGGAGAAATTCAAGTCAAGGTGGAGAATTGTTAATTTGTGCCTTCGATTTCTCGGTGAAGAAGAAAAGGAGAGAGATTGAAGATGTTCGCACAGCAGCCCGGACGAGAGAAGCCGAGCTCGGCCAAGAGAAAGCAACCCGGGCGGGCTGGCAGCTGCTCGGGCGGGCCCAGCGTGTATCCTTCATTCTACCTTTAAGGCAGAACCCATCTCCTAAACCTGCACCGGGCGGGCTGTCTGGCCCGAGCGGGCAATCCGGTGCAATCAATATGAAACTTCCAAATAAGGGAAATGTTGGAATAACAAAAGAACGGAGGAAATATAAAGTTATGTATTTGAATCCATCATATGATGATATAAATAAGTGGTAAGTTTTTATGAATTGGAATACGATTATGTGAAGAAGGATGGTTTTCGTTTTAATGTTTATCTCTACTGATTCTTAAATTAGTACAACGCGCCAACAAACAATAAAGGTACTTAATTGTAAAGTTGATAAGTATTCTCTAAAATTTTAAGATAATTATTATCACTAAAATTTTAGGGAGCAATAACTTCACAAATATTTGATATTATAACAACTAGTCCCCGCGTTTCATAATATAGTGCTTGTTTCTCTTTCTTGAGGTCAAACTTTAAAATTTTTGACTAAAAATTCTCGTTAATATGTGCAAAAAAATATACTCATGTGGGATCTTATTAGGTTTGCCTTAATGTGTACTTTCATAATATTAATTTTATATATTTTTATCAAATACGAAATTGGAGATATGAAAGGCCAAAGGTACGTCTTGGAGACCGTGCAAAAAGAAAACCAGCACTATATTATGGGACAGAGAGAGTAATATTCTAATTACCCCTTTATAAGTCGCTCTTTAAAACCAAAAAAATTATATTACTCCAATTTAATGATGGGAAGATTGAGCTAAAAGGCATGAACACCAATAACATCACAATCATATTTGTTAGTTTTTTTAGCTTTTGCAATGTATGTGTTAACCTGGTCCATATTTCCCATTCCTAAAGTGTCTCTAATGGGATTTGATTCCAAAACCTCTAAATTATAAGGTACAAACCTTTACCACTAGATTAAACATTGCTTATAAGATAATATACAAAACTATAAATGCGTGAAAATTGATAATATTAAGAGTTTTTTTTTACAGAAATATTAAGAGTAAATTTACAAGTCTATTCATAGGATATAGTTACTCTAAGTCTTATATTGGCCGGCCACAACAACGGTGTGGCTTCTCCAAATATAAGGTTAATTATAGTATTTTGAAGTTACTAATTAATATAATAAGGGAATCCTAATTAACACAATAGGGGGTTACTTATAATTATTGGGGTTACTTATTACTATAGTAGGGATTTGGGGTTAATTATGTCCCTGTTGGATTACTTATTCTTAGGGGTTATCGATAATTGTTGGGGTTAATTATGTCCCTATTAGGTTACTTATTCTTAGGGGTTACTAATCAATGTAATAGAAGTTACTAACTAATTATAATCTCTTACCATTACTTATAATTATTAGGGATTACTTATACAAATTGATGGAATTACTGATACCTTAATATAATAAGTTTATCTTTTATGCACCTAACATGATCACATATGGTTAAAAAAAATATCTCTTGCCATAATTTTTTGCTGATATTTTTAGTAATACATTTCTATAAAGTTATGAAACCTTTGAACGTCGTTGTTATCAGATATATATATCACTAACGTCAACATCTCTTGCTATGATTGATACAATAAAGAATTATTACCACTAATGATGGAGTTTCTAACTCTCTCTATATATATCCCAAAGAACTGATCCAACATCCACGTAATTGAAGTAGTGGATGCTGACAAGTAGATCGAATTAATTTATTGTTACGTAAATGATAAACTCCTGAGCAAGCATATTGGTGAAATATTCCCGTCAAAAAAAAAATTGGTGAAATATTTTCTGACAAATAAAAATGTAAAATATTATCATGTCTTAATGTATATTTTTGAGAATTCGTAAATAGTTTTTACTAGTATTAGTTTTTTAAAAAAATGTTATATAAGATGTTACATACAAAAAAAAGTTTATACAAAGTGTTTTTCCACAAAAACTAACAAAGAACATTTACTTTTAACAAACTTTCTTTTATTATAGGTCAAAAAAATCAGCATGGCATCCTGAAGACCGAGGTCTTGTGACATTTTAGTGTCTCATCAAAAAAAATTATCATACACATGGGTGTATCGTGAGCATGATACACTCAAGGGTATTATTTTTTCTCATTGCTCATTTGAAATCATTCAAATGAGTAAAATGTACTAAAAAAGAGAGTTCCAAATGAGAAAAAAATAGTCTTAGGTACGGTGTAACATAAATATGATACACCCGGGTGTATGATGAATGAACTCGGTGTCTCATGGTTTCATTATATCCATGTTGGTCCTGTGAGTTGTAAGAAATACACTTGGTGTCCTGAGCTTTAGTCAAGTTCCATTCTGATATCAACTCAATGATTTTATTTTCAAGCAAATCATCTAACATCCCTTATAAATCAGAGTCTGAAAATGAGTATTTCTTTGCTTGCAGTCCTTTCAAGGTGGGCCTATTTCTCCTAGGTTCCTTAGAATATTCTAATTTTGGTGCATATAATCCGATTTGGTTCTTGTAAAGGGATTTCCAACGAGTAAATATCGACCTAATGATAAGTCATATTTATATATAGTGTTAAGGTGCATTTAGGTTGCATTTTAGAGCATTTAGGTTCATATTTAGGTTCATCATTGCATCATATTCTTAAGTTATGTTATTCTACTCCTATTCGGTATGTTTTCTTGTTTTTGATGAATTTCAGATAATGAGAACGTATTTGGAGTATATTTAGCTGAGCTTGAGGATTAGGAGCACTTGGAAAGAAGCTACGATGCATAAGGATCATATGGATATGTCATAGTACGAGTTTGAGCCAAAACGAAGCGGAAAATCATTCGAAGAAATATGAAAAAGGAGTCATGTATACTCTTATGATCATAACTTTTGATGTGCTTCTTAGAATCAAGAAATTCCAGTTGGGTTGGAAACTAGACTTGAAGGGCTTTCCAACGATAGGTCACACGCCCCAAATGGACTTCTGGTTTAAGAGATACAGGCTTCGCAAGTTGACGCAAAAATCGTTGTTTACCCGCCCGGTCGACCGGGCGGTTTCGCCCGACCGGGCGAGACGAAAATTTCTTCAGCGTACAAGGCATGTTTGCCCGGTCAACCGGGCGAAAGTGGCTCCAAAAGTGCTTGCGCGCCCGACCGGGCGGCTCTGCCCGGTTGACCGGGCGGAATTTCATTTTTGTCGTAGTTTCAGAACAACGTCGCCCGACCGGGCGGTTTTGCCCGGTCGACCGGGCGGTTTTTCCGGAAGGTTAATTTTTGCCTTTTTTAGCCGGTTTTGTAAAAACTATAAATAGGTCTTCTCTCTCTCCCCCTAGGGGCACCCCTTCTCACGTTATATTTTGTATTCTTAGTTTTAGTTTCTAGTTTCCTTCTTCCTTTTCTCTCTAGTTTTTCATGGCAAACCCTAGTTTCTCTTTTCTTCATTAATTCATGAGTTTATAATTTTCATCTCTTTTCTTTCATTGATTTCTTTGATTATGCTTTCCTTTGTAGATTTTAAATTTCTTTATTTATTTCATGATTGAGTAGTTTATATTCTAGGGTTTGGGAATCCATGTTTATATGCTATGATTCTGGATTGATATTTATTAATGGTTTGTTTAGTTATTGATATCTCTAATTGATTAGTGTTTTTATTATTAATCTTGCAATCTGATCAATTGTCTGATTAAATATTGCTAATATCGAGTCATAGATCGAGAGATAGTACTCTTTAGAGGCTTACCTACAATTAGCAAATCTGATTATGTTGAGCGACCGTACTAGCATATGTTGATTTGAGAACGTTAAGGCCCGACCGTAGGATTAACATGTAATCTAGATATCTGATTAATTGAACCATTGATGATATTTTGATAGATTATAGTTATGAACATGGTGAACCATTGCCCTAGATCCTTTTTAGCTTGATTTTCGTAGTTTGATTAGTTTAGAAATTTTAATTCATTATTCCTGATCTTGTTTAGTTTCTCCATGCATTAGAAGCTAGATTAAAACAACCATCTCTCTGTGGATTCGACCCTACTTACCCTACTACATTGTTAGAAGGTTTGTTAGGAATTATTTTTGACAGGTGTACGACAGCCTATCACCTAATAAGAACTCAACATGAATAAAAGTAGTTGCTAATATGCACCAAAATAAAATTCCTATATATAATATGCTTATATATGCTTTTTTTTCCTAGTTTATATATATATATATATATATATATATATATATATATATATATATATATATATATATATATATATATATATATATTTGATAAGGAGAGAAAAACTAGGCTAGCCCCTAACATAGGACCAACCTAAAACATCCTTTCGGATGATAGAGAGGAACACAAGATCATGGAGTTCAAACCAGCGGTGAGGAGTCCGAACCGAGTGACCCTTATGTGCCAAGAAATTCCCGGTTTGATAGAAATAGAAGAAAACGCCCGAAGATCCATCCCTGCATCAGCAATAATATTGTTAATTTCCCAAGGGACCTTCCAAACATTCTTGAGAGAATTAAGAACCATTAGGTTATCACCCTCCAAAATCAGTTTATTAATTCCTATCGAAATAACTGCTTTAATTCCTTCTCTCATCCCTCAAGCTTCAGCAGTCATGATAGTGGACTTATAGTGAAGTCTCCCTGCTCCCATAATAGAGATATTACCCAAATGATCTCTAATGATATATCCAAAAGAAGAATTACCATTATCAACCTTTGAGCCATCAAAATTAAGCTTAAACGAATTATTAGGAGGCTTTGACCACCAGACCTCCTTAGGCATCTTAGCGGGTGAAGGAGTGGAAGAGATATAAAGACAATCCTCAAGTCTATTCGCATGCTTCCAATCCTTATAAAACCGAAGAATAGACATAGCAACTTTAGAAGGAACCAACCCCTCATCTTGAAAAATAATTCTGTTGCGAGCAAACCAAAGATGCCACCAGATAATAAATTTTTTACAAATGTCATCCTGACTGAAATTATCCCTCATTTCAACAATATTCTCACTTAACTTCAAATTATTATTAAAAACCGGAATATCAAACCAGTTATCAGAATCATGAAGATTAGCAAAAACATTATGAGCAAACGTACAGTCACAAAAATATGAAAACCATCCTCCTTCTGAAAGTTGCAAAACACACATTCTTGATGGAGAAAAATATAACTTCTTTCAAGACGGTCTTTAGTGGAAAGGTCTAAACAAACTTTCCTGATAAAAAATCTAATTTTAGGAGGAATCTTACTCTTCCAAATCCAATCATACTTAACCTTGGGGGTATAATGGATATCATAACCTTGTAAAAGTTTTGCCCCTAATTGAACAGAATATTCACCATGCAGAGTTAACCCCATACCATCTTATCTTCAATACAAGCCGAGGGGATAAACAAGCTTCGAATATCCAACGTTACATTATAGGAAACAAACTTTTGCAACTTTGTTGTCATCCATTGATTATCATCTGAAATAAAATCACTAACCTTAAGAGATACATCATGATTCACATCATGGAAAATATCAGCTAACGGATAAGCATAAACCCAAAAATCAAACCAGAGGAAATATTCAAACCATTACCTACCCGCCATCGAATACCTTTCCTAAATGTAGAGCGCAGCAATAACAGTTTTCTCCACTGCCAAGAGGCTGAAGCTGGAGGATTATGGTTCCAAATGTTGTCATTCTTCAAGTATTTCCGTGTAACCATAAACACCCATATATATATTCTCTGGATCTTTAACAATTCTCTAAAGTAATTTTAGCTGAAGTGCAATGTTATTAACACTTGCTTTCCTAATACCTAGACCACCATAGCCTTTAGGTTTACAAATTTTATCCCAACCAATAAGATTAGGACTTGAATTATCTACATTTTTATTCCAAAAGAAATTCCTATTAATTTTATCAAGACTAGCAGTATTCGAAACAGGTAAAAGAAAACTTTGCATATGAAAATTTAATTTGCCTTATTTGATAAGTTAGATTTGTTGAACCCTAGTTTTGATGATGACAAAGGAACAAAGATACAAAGATACAAACTAAGTATTGAACTAACAAGTTGTTAAGTGAATGGATTTTACAAGGTATCAAAGAATGGAGCAAAGAGAATACTAAGTCAAAGAAGAAATCAAGTTTGGATTTTGAAGACTAAGTGAAGATTCTCAAAGATTTGGTACTGGAGAAGCATTGGAACAAGAAGACCAAAGCAAGGCTTTTTGTTTCTAGTTCCAATGTAAAGGAACGAGTAAGAATGGTAAGGAACTGTGGCAATTTAGAATGATAATGAGTGTTTGTTCCTTTGTAAGGAACAGACAAACTGGCACTGTCATATTAAGTTAAAGGAACTAACTATTAAAAGGAATTAGACATAGGATGAAGCAGTACAACGGTTAATAATGTCGCTTGAGTGATTTATGCCTAGACTCTAGGAAACCGTTTTATTTAAGTACAAATCTGATTTTAAGGAAAATCTTTTTAAGGAAAAGATTTTATTTTTATAAGATAATAAATATCCTTTTCGGTTTTATGGAAAATATTTTTAAAAGATTATATTTTGGTAAAAGGATTTTTATTTCGGTTTTATTAATTGAAAGATTTTTTTTTAATTAAATCAGATTTTTGGTGTACTGCCTAAGTGGTTGCTAAATTTAAGGAAGTAGTAAAATTTCCATAACCTACATTTAACATAGATCATGGAGATCATGGGTACTAAAAAGGAACGTGATCCTCTAGTTGAGGAACATCATGGGAAAATGTTTTTACCACTAATTCATGTTTTGATCCCACGTTCTAAGTAATCACTGCTATAAATACTAATGTCTAATTAAGTTCAAATTTGTGACTGACCAAGTGAATTAGTGAGTTTAACTAAGTAAAGTGTCAGTGCCTTCATTCTCTCATAAAAGACATTTGTTCTTTGCCTTCTTACTCTATTCCACTAAGCTATCATTGATCATTGTAATTTTGGTTTTGGGGTAAGGGGACTTTGAGTGAAGTTCTGTAAGAGAGAAGCTTTGAGTGAAGCGAGTTAAAGTGAGAAAACTTCAAGTGAAGTTGAGAGGAACAACTGTTAAGGGAACAGTTGTTCAGGAACTTGAGTTTAGGAACTCAAGGTGTGGCCCGTGAGTAGAATTAGGTTGTAACAGAGTTGTTTGGCCTAATTAGTGAAAGTGTGGAGTTTAAAATCCCTAGTGGTCGAGGTTGTTTCTTCTTGTTGGGCCTAAGAAGTTTTTCCTCGTAAAAATCTCTTGTGTTCCTTTAGCTTGTTTCTTTGTTTAAGTTTTACAATTCCGCAAAAAGTTACGTTTATTTCTACAAATACAATTCACCCTCCCCCTCTTGTATTGTTCCTAGTGAAATAACAAGATTGAATAAGGACAGTTCTTCCCACTTGGGAAAGAGAATTAGCTTTCTATTTAGACAGTTGTTTTTGCGATTTACCCACTACTTCACCAAAAGTATCTTTCGCCACTCTTTCCGTAATAACAGGATATCCTAGATACTTTCCCAATGAAAGAGCATTATCCATTTTTAGAATATTCTTAAAAATCAAACAATCCTGCTCAGAAATATTAGACATACATTGAAAGGTTGATTTATGAAAATTAACCAACTGGCTAGACATTCTACAATAGTCATCCAGAATATCCTTAATAATATGACAAGAATTAACATTGGCTTTAGCAAATAATAAAGTGTCATCAGCAAAAGTTAAAAAAGGAATTTTGGTACCAGACCTCCCGATTTTAACTCATAAATCCTTATTACCACAACAACTTTGTTGATGGACCTTTCTAGCTAGCAACTCTGCACATAAAATAAAAAGATACGGGGATAAAGGGTCCCCTTGTCTTAATCCACGCGAAGGCGTGAATTGCTTTCCAGGTATACCATTCACTAACACGGAAAAAAAGACTGTAGTAATATAACTTTTAATCCATTCAAAAAGTTTGCTATGAAAACCTAACTTTTTAAGAGTAGCAATAACATAATTCCATTCTAGTCTATCATAGGCTTTTTCCATATCTAATTTAATTGCTAACCAACCTTCTTTTTCTCCCATTCCTTTGAAGGAATGAAAAGCCTCATGAGCAAGAAGAATATTATCTTGAATTATTCTATCCGGGATAAAAGCTCCTTGAAGTGGGTGAATAATATTTCCTAGCGTAATTTTTAATCTATTTGTTAAAACTTTAGCAATAACTTTATAAATTGTTGAGCATAAGCTAATTGGTCTAAAATTATTAGCCGATTCTGGATCATTAATTTTAGGAATAAGCGTAATGAAAGTATGATTAATCTCAGATAACATTCTTCCTGAATAGAAAAACGCTTTAACCGCTTTAGTCACTGAATTGCCAACTAAAGTCCAATATTTTTGAAAAAATATGGAGGGAAACCATCAGGCCCAGGGACTTTATCTGGAGCTAAATCAAAAACAGCAGCTTTAATCTCTTCCGAAGTAACTTCTTTAATTAAATCTAAGTTTTCTTGCTGTGATATAATAGGCGTATTTAACTCAAAATCCGCTTCTTCGTCAAAGTAACAGTCCATATTAGACAAAAAACGCAGGCTAAGATCTTTCGTGATTTCTTCTTCAATTTGAGTTGGGTTAGTGACAACTAAACCATTACTGGACTTATATAGCTTAATAATATTACGCTTTTCCTAATAGACGCACTTGCATGAAAGTACGCGGAGTTACAGTCTCCTTTTAGCCAAAAATTATCTTTACTCTTTTGCTTCCAATAATTAACTTGAAACGAGAATAGATCTCTTGTTTCATTAAGTAACCTTTCTTGACTTGCAATATAAACATCGTTTGACGGGTCCTGAAGTCACGCATTTTGAACATTTTCAAGTTTCGAATCAACTAATTTAATTTGTCTAAAAATATTCCCAAACTTAGTATGATTCCAATCCTTCACTTTTGTTTTTAAAAGACGCAACTTTTTAACAAGACAAAACATCATTGAGCCTTGGAAATGAGTACACCAATTTTTTTAATAAGAGTATCAAAATCCTTACGCATACACCATATTTTTTCAAATCTAAAGGGAGGGGCTTTATTAGAATTAATATTAATCAACTTTAAAGAAACTTGACACTGATATGACGATGTAAAAATATGGTTTTGAAGTTTAGCAGAAGGAAAGAAATTAAACCAACTTGGGCTAGGTATAGCTTTGTCTAATCTCTCTAAAGTATTATCTACACCACCTTTCTTTCTTCGCCAAGTAAAAGGTCATCCAAAATATTCAAGTTCAGCACGGTTAGTCGAAGGAAGAATATAGATGAACCTATTAATTAGCCTAGCATACTTAAATTGTGCACCACCCATCTTATCTTTCTTAGTACTCAACTCATTAAAATCACCAACAATAAGAAATAATGATCACTAATATTGTTAACATACTTCGAAACTTCATCCCATAAATCATTTTTTTCATAACTTTGCGCATGAGCATAGACAAACAAAACGATAAAGGAAAGACCAGAATTAAGCAAAGATAATCTACAGGTAATAAACCTAGAGGCTATAAACAGAACTTGGAGATTAAAAGGATTTACAACATCTTCCTTCCATAAAAGCCGCCAAATACCACCAGACAGTCCCTGGGTGGGGATGAAAGCAAAAAATGGAAAATTAGTCCTCCTCAAAGATGAACTAGAAGGGGGAAGGATAGACTTAGTTTCACATAGCATTACAATATTTATACTATTTACATTACAAAATAGCTTCACTTCTTCTAATGCATTTGTTCTTTTGCACCCCCCTTATATTCCAAAAGCCCAGAGACATGAAAACATCAATTAACACCTAAAAAATACTCCTCTAACAGGACACACTTAAGCTTTTGATCTCTTCAGAGCTGATGAGGCTGAATCTTCCTCATAATTCCCCTATCTTCTCTTAGCAGCACTAGAGAGAGAGGTGGGTTAGTTCCATAAGGGGCTCTTGCTCAACACCCATAGCACCAATGTGCCTGATGATAGAGCTCTCTGAGTCCTCAGAGTGGAAAGAGTTCTCAGGCTGAGTATGATACTCATCGAGAGACTTATCATCATTATGAATAATCATAGTTGCATTTTCAACACCAGATTCATACAAGGAGATATCACCATAATTTTGTTCAGCAAAAGCAGCTAAAGGGCCAAACTGATTACCTTGAAGGAAATCATGAGGATATACTATTTACAGTGTGGAACAGGAGACATCACCATTTTCATGGGCTTAGGTGGAGCAGAAGCCATCCTTACACCCTCACCACCCTCACAGGGAGATAACTCATGCATGGCAGCTTGAAAGCAGACATCAGAAAGAGGGAATTGAGGGTTGGCAGCACTCATAAAAGCTTCATCATCAGAGTCACTAACATCAACACATTTTAGGGCAGTAGCAAACAAAATGGCTTTTCCTTTACCTTTTCCATAAGATGGCACTATAGCCTTACTGGGTGGGACATGAACATGATCCTTAATCACAATACCAGATTCTTTCTTGTTTCCAGACACAGCAACAAACTTACCATGATTCAGAGATTTTTGAGCCATAAATTTCTTTTTAGAAGAGCTTCTAGGAACTGACTTAGGCTTAGCTTGCATCAGATTGGCTTCCTCAGCCCTGGTGACAAGCTTTTCTTGCCTAGTAGCCAGAGAGAGAATCTCAACTAAGCATTTTTGCTTAGGATTTTTCAGCAAAGAGATAGAAATTTCCTTCTTAGGAGCATGAAGTAAAGGACAAACATCAATAGCATGATCCTCATATCCACAAAATAAACAGCCAGTAGAGAAATCCACATACCAGATATTATACCCACAAACTTTTCCGCCAACACAAATTAACTCAGCATATTCAAGTAAAGGCTGAGTAATATCAACACGCACACAGGCCCTAGCAAATCTAATCTTATTTCTTAACAGAGAATTTGAATCAAGCTTGACTAAAACACCCACATTATTAGCAGCAAATAAGTTGGCAATGGACTTAAAATTTAGTAACACAGTAGGGAACCTAGGAATACGCACCCAAATATCAACCCACTTGATCTCTTCAAGATAGGGGTCAAAATTAGGTTTCCAAGACTGAAGAACAAATAGCTCACCTTGGACATGCCAAGGCCTCTCTGACCATACCAAATAGAGATCATTAGGATTAGCAAACCTCAATAAAATCCAATGATTTCCCATTTCCAAAAACTCAATGTCACCTTAAACAAATTTACATTCTTTTTTTTTTTTTGGTAAGTAAGAAAGAATATATTCAACCAAAAAAACCACATTTACAACCTAAACTTCCAAAGCTCGAGAAAAAACAGGAGCCTAAAGAAGCACCCAAACTAGACCACAGAAGGTCTAAATGACTACAAAATCAGATCACAACTGATCTATCCAAGCTTTATCCTCTATACTACATTTCTTTGGTAAACAGAACTGTATCCTATGTTTTACAATGCTTTTAATATGTTCTAAGCTTCTATTAACATTCTGCACTCTTCTTTCCCAGTGAGCTTCATTCCTTGCTTGCCAAACTTGATAAGTTGCAGCACCTATTACTGTATACAGAACTTGCTTCCTTATCTTCGAGCCTTTATAAGATCTTTTAATCCACATGAGCCATTGTTGTAAAGTCCTCCTCCTTGCAGGGATACCAATCCACCCTGTCAGGCCTAACATAAGCTGCTGACTATAATCACAGCTGAAGAAAAGGTGATCATGTGTCTCCTCCCACTGATCACAAATGCAGCAATTTGCCTCTTGGCATACTCCAATTCTGTAGAGCCTTGATTTTGTCTGTAGTCTCAGTTGTATTCCTAGCCACATAATGAACTTGTGTTTTGGAATAGACATTCTATTCCATACACTAATATCCCAGTTTACACGCACATTTTCTTCTAGAATCATCTTGTAAACTTTATTGATGCTGTAATGAGTAGTGCTTGGCCAAGTGTGAATATTCCAATTTTTCAACTCTTCCTTAACTTTGCAAATGTAATTAACAACCCAGCTTGCAGTAGCAGGAGGATTAAACTCCCACCAAGATTGTCTCTTGATGTAAACAGCATGGATCCACTTAACCCATAGATCATCTTTGTTTGTACCAATGTTCCAAACTATCTTTCCTACTGCTGCCCTGTTCCACCTTCTGATATCCCTTACCCCAAGGCCACCATACTTCTTTGGGATACAAACTGTAGCCCATTTCACATACCCACCCTTCACATCATTAACCTTCCCACTCCATAGAAAAACTCTACAAATATTATTGATATTGTTAATGACAGACACAGGGAGGATAAAAATCTGGGACCAATAACTATGAATGCTCATGAGAACTGCATTCACCAACTGAGCCCTTCCTGCAAAAGATAAGTTTCTTGTGCTCCAAATTCGGATCTTGGCAATCATTTTATCAACAAGACTCTCACAATCAGCAACCTTTAGTTTTTTTGAAGAGATAGCCACTCCTAAGTATCTGAAAGGGAGACTTTCTTTCACAAAACCAGAGAAATGTTGTATTCTGGTCACATCCTCATCCTCCATTCCATTACAATATAAAGCAGATTTATTATTATTTGCACATAAACCATAAGATTCAGAGAAGAACTTCAAACCTTGCAACAACATGTAAGCTGAAATGGCATTCCCTTTGCAGAATAAAAGCAAATCATCTGCAAAACACAGATGATTTAGCTTCATACCATCACAGCCTGTAAAAATACTTGAATCCTTGCATATCTCCTATATACATCATGATTCTGGACAAATAGTCCATGCAAATCACAAAGAGAAGGGGTGACATTGGGTCACCCTGTCTCAATCCCCTTTTTGCAGGAAAAAATCCTTCAGTGCTGCCATTCAAAAGAATTGTAAACCTTGGAGAAGTGATGCAGCTCAGTATGCACTTGATAAAATGACTTGGAAACTTTTGAGCCACCAGAAGGTCTTCAATAAATTGCCATTCAATTGAATCATACGCCTTTCTCAAATCTATCTTCATCATCATACCAGAAACTTAATTATTCCTTCTACTTAATCTCTTGACTAGGTCTTGACATAGCAGGATGTTGTTAATTATGCTCCTCTCTGATATAAAAGCACCCTGATTTGGTGAAATCAAATCAGGAAGAATTTTCCCTAACTTCATGCAGATGAGCTTAGTAATAGTCTTATAGATCACTGAACAGCAGGCTATAGGCCTATAATCTCCAACAGTAGAAGGACATTTCACCTTGGGAACCAAGGTTATAGCTGTTACATTGACTTCTGCTAGAAGCTTACCATGCCTGAAAAAATCTTGAATTGCCTCTACAACATCATTACCAATAATGCTCCATGTTTTCTTGAAAAAATGGCTCGAAAATCCATCTATACCTGGAGATTTTTCATCAGGAATTGAAAAAAGTGCAGTCTTAATGTCATCATAAGTGAAATTAAGGTCAAGTAACATCTGCTGCTCCTCAGAAAGCACCTGACAAATTTACATTCTGCTTTAGTACGAGAAATAATAGTACGCACATCCAAAGGCTCACCAAGCATCTTACCTACCAGACAAGACTTAGAGAGTTCTTCAATGTCCCTCTGCACTGGAGACAATTCATCAATAACAATAGCCTCACGGAAAGCAACATCAGCAGGTGGATCATGAATACAATCATCAAGAGAAGCATTAGTATTAGACTTGCCTAAACTTTCATTCATGTTATCACAAATAGGAACACTAGTACCACCAGCACCACCAGAGATATTAGACTGACCTCCCTGGTTAGCACCAGCAGAAAGCACAACATTTTTGAAAGACATAGAAACAATTTTGAGGCTACTCACACTCTCAACAAATAAACAAAGGATCAAGCAAAGACTAAAGCAAACAAGCAGGAAAGAGAAAGGAAGGATGAGTGTAGACAAACAGCTAACCTTCCTACTCCTTTTATAGCAAGAATAAATCACACGAGCAGGAATACGATCAAGCCACAAACCAACTTTAAGATTGATACTTACCATCACCATAAATGCTAGGGTTTTATTCTGATAGTTAACTCTGAACAATTGATTAACAGCATGCCAAGAACAGAAGAGATTTAAGGAGAAAATCTCACTGATAATGAATGACACCACGACAAATTTACCCACTATCTCACACCACACTCGAACACTCTGCCACTCAATAAATGAAGGAAAAGGACTCGCCCAATTAAAAACTCCAAAACACGAAGGAAACCTGATGCGCTCAAGTTATACGGTGCTTATATGGTATTTTGGATGCACTTTGCTAAGGAGTTCGTTCATAATTGTTGACGTTTGCATACATATCAACCTTAGTCGAAGTTCGGAATTTTGGAAGTTAGTTAATGATAATGTTCTAAGTTTCGAGCTTTTAAGGTGAAATGGTATGTTTTGGGAATGCTCGGGAAGTGTAGCATCGTAGCGCAATGGGCAATCATCGCAAGACCTAGTCGAGCCTCCATCGCATAGCTCGCACACCCGCACGCTCAGCAAGCCAAGCCTGCCCAGCGCTCACTGCCCAGCGCTCATCGCCCATCTCACTGCCCAGCGCTCATCGCCCAGCTCTCGCCCAGCGCTCGCCCATAGCACGCCCAGTGCTCGCCCATAGCACGCCCAGCGCTTGCCCATAGCACGCCCAGCGCTCGCACCTCGCGACCTGCTTGCTCGCACCTCGAGAGATCCTTCGCACGGTGCGACCTGCTTTGCCCAGTCAAATGTGCGGTAGACAGAGCACTCTTCGCACGGTGCGACCAGACTCGCACCTCGCGACCCCTAGGTTGGTGTAATTGTCAGCTGATTTCTGAGCTTTAGTATAAATACTAAACTCTATTTTTGGACCTAGGGGGCAGCAGCCACAAGGAGAGGGAGTCTCCAAAACTCCACTCCTCTCTTGTTGTCTTCTCTTTTTAGTTTTTATTTTCTAGTTTAGTTTTTGTAGATTTCAATTATGGGATTGGCTTATGCTATGCCGATTGTAGCTTGAACCGTTCTTGAACGAGATTAATATGGAGCTTCAAGCATTATTGTGAGATCTTTCCTCTCTATTTAGCTTCGTTGATTATGGTTTAATTTCTATGCTTGCTTTCTATGATTTTTGCATAATTATGCTAGGAACGTTACTAGTTTGATTGTGTAATTAATCTAATGCTAGATTTAAGAATAGAATCGGATTGTTTTATTCTTTTATCAATTGGTAGCAAACTAGGAAGTAACTTAGATGCAGATCGTCTTGGTTATTTCTTGGGGAAATTGAATCAACTGTTGAATGTTTATCGCTTGTATGACGTTAGCAGTGTGTTGGTTCTCTCGTGTTTATTGCTTTGCTATTGGATTGAACTTAGACGCGATCGGACTAGGTTATCCTTTAGTTAGGGTTTTATAGTCACGCTGATCGTGCTATTCAACTAGGAATAAGGAGAACACGAGATTAATTCTCAGCAATAGATAATTATGGAAATAATTAGAGTGGAGGTTCAAGGATCGATAATGAATTGAAGTGGATGTTAATCGGATTCAAGATCTTCCCATATTGATTTCTCATCTTGTTTATATGCTAGTTAGTTGTAGTTTAGTTATAATCTACTTGAAACCCCCCTTTGTAATTAGGTTTCTCGGCCCTTAGCTTAATCTAGGTTTTGGATCACGCTGAATATTAATCTCGTCCCTGTTTCCCTGTGGATACGACCCCTACTTCCATTATACTAGCTTAGTGTAAAAGAGAGTAGGAGAAATTTTATCTTTGGCCGGGTGCGGTGCACAACGACACATCCGCGCCCACCAAAACCCTAGCTCAGAGGAAAGTAATTGAGAGGACTGAACCAATTTATGGATAACATCCTGGAAATTAACTCTCAACAAGCAGAGAAAAGAAGCTTTAATTGAAAATTAACCCTATAGCCATAGCATAGGAGCGAATTATTGCAGCTAACAAAGCCTACTTTACCAACTTTAATTGAAGCAGTCGGAATTATCAAAGGAAAAGCAAGCGCAATTCCTAGAACAAACTGACAGATTTACAAGAGATAAATCTGTAAAAACTCCGGAATCCACCAGAAAAGAATTAAAACTCTAAAATATTATTATTAGAAGAAAAGTCTGACTTCTAATGACGGCTAATAATATTTAAATAGTCTAAACAAAACCCTAATACGAAAATTAGGAAATAATAAAATTCAAAAAAAATTAAAATGTTGTTTTCGGACCCTAAACAAACTCAGATGGCTTAAAAAGCCTGTCGGTCACGACATAGCGGTGAATTTGACTCGTTAGCCCGTTTTTCTTTCCGAAAAGGTATTTTATTAAGCATTCGGACTCTGGGAGCCTGACTAGTAGAAATCATTTCAGGCTTTTTCGACGAACTTCTTCGTCGAACTTTTTTGCTAACCTTCCTACGTCATTAATCCAAACAAAGGTAAAGCAAAACCAACACGAAAACTTAATTGTACTTTGATAATGACGAGATGAAACTGCCTCAGCAATTATAGAGTAATTGCAGAGATTGGAAATAATTTGAGTTAACTGAAGAGATTTTTTCAAGGGAGCTAGGGTTTCTCGGGTTTTCAGTTGGGGTTTTTTCCCCTCTTTCCTTCTCTTTCTCTTTCTAGCTTTCTCTCTCTTGATTTTTCTTTATGGGATTCATATAATTTATTTTAGTTTATATATTTACTCCTATGATTATTATATCTCTTTTTTATATTTAATTTTAATTAAAAAATATATTACGTTTGAAATAACTACTCCTATAAGATTATAGCAAGAGTATAATTGTAGTGTGACAAGATATGAATCATATCAAAAGCAAGATTATGCTACTAATACGTTCATTATTTTTCTGAATTTCTCAGTGTATCATATTAATTACATATGATAAAAAAAGACATATTATATTATGAATATTACTTAAATGTCAAGTAATAATTACGCCATATACTTGCTTCAAAAAAAATATTGTTAGGAATACGTATCATAGGCGCTAACAAATCAAGCAATTGAAGTATAATGTACGAAGGAATTAAGAAATCAAAGCAATAAAGAACACAATAAGATTTAGCATGGAAACCCTTGAATAGGGAGAAAACCACGAACACAACACTAGGACTTTGAATATGAGATGATGATACAAGGAGAATTCTTTAATCTTTCTAGATTCTCTAACCTCTCTCTAGGTTCTCTAGATCTAAAGAATAATTCTCACTCAGCATACAATGAATAAACTATCTCAAACATATTTATACTAGGGTTAAAACGAAAACCTAATGCAATAGGAAACTGAATCCAAGTAGAAATACAAGTAAAATCTCGTAGTCAGGGAACACCACGGCCAGGTCGTGGCCTTCCTTTCAAGCCACGCCCAGCCCGTGGCCTTGAGCTGTACAAAGCCTCCAAGAAACGCATATACTAGTAGAACTTTTGCTTATTGATGTGTGGTATTGTTGCGGTTTTACCCATACGCAGCAATAAACCACGTGAAAAGAAAAGGTAAAATATAAAATAGACGTATATGGCAGAATTTTTGCATATAGTCAGTGAACACCACGGCCTGCCCATGGCTTTGCTCGCAACACCACGACCTACCCATGGCTTGTGGCTTGCACTCTACTCTTGGCTCATCGTGTCACAGCACACACTTAACACTTGTAATCGTCTACTCGTTTCTCCAACGATCTTCAACATATATCCAACAATTATGCCATACACGTGTCGTACGTTTATTAATTATTTTTGGGTTTAAAACTAGTTATTTTGAAGTGAAAAATGATCCAATATGAACATGTTGTAGAATGTAGAATTATTCAAACGAACAATAGTATTAAATAGTCCCTAGAAAGAAATCTTCAGGCAAATCTAGACTTTGAATTATGCTTACTTTATTTTATTAACGAAGTGCTTATGAAATGATGCTTTGTATTTACTCTAATAACGAAGGGCCAGCTTAGCTGTTACCTCTTAGTAAGCAGTAAGCTCAACATTTTTGACACAAGGCATGCATAGTGCTGCAAATTCCATTAATATTTCTTCAATTGCTCCGCGCTTTTGGGGGTAATATAAAAGGTAAACTAACTAATGAATAAGCTACTCATCTTCAAAACAAATTAATGAAATATAAAAATATGCATAGGAGATTTCACTATCATCAATTGAGAGGATACCGCGCCTTAAATCACGCCTAAGATAATACGATGAGTACTATATGTACATATTTAATACTAATGACCTGTTTAATTTTTTATAAAAGTAATTTCGAAAATTCTAAAGAATATTAACATTATTATTGAGAATAATATATTGGTCATTTACACTTCCAAAAAAAAAATATTGGTCATTTATAAGAAAAGGTCACACAATAATCCAAAACATGGGATATTTTCCCCCTAATAATTTTAACAGTGATACAATGGTGGAATGTGCGTACAACTACAAGTGATTAACAGATTAAGAACGATGCTCTTACTTAGGCAATTGTTACAGAGATTCATAAACATGTTTTTGACTCGTTAAGTTTGTCTATGTATTTAGTGAGGCCAATTTAGCTGGCGGCTCGTCTTTTTAGAATTGTTTTCAAATTACTATGGCTCACCTTAACCTTCTCGAGTTTTTCAAATGAGTGTATTGGTGGGGGTTGACCAAGTATGTTATTGGACGATGTAATTGCATTGCTTCTAATCTTTTGTTTAGTTAATAATAAAAGCTAGTGGACGTGGCCATTCTCCCTGAAAAAAGGGCATGGACAATCTTCCCCTAATAATCTCAATAATTATTTATTCTAGAATAATCGAAATTATGGGGTTGCTCAAAACGATCCTAGATGGCCAATGTCTTGTTTAAATGGTTAATTTTGTTTTTTGTTTTCAACCTTTTTCTCTTAATTCCCCCATCTTGTCTCCTTCCTTTGCATGCTCAAAAAGAGTCTGATAAACATCATTAACCTTCAAAATATAGGACTTTAAGTTTAGTGGATCATTTTGAAAAGATAACCATATAGTTAGAAATCTTATAAGATAATCCATATAATATAATCCATATAATATAGTTGAGATTTTTATAGAATATATAGTCCGTGTAGATAGAATTAAAATTACTATGAGCAAATCGATCATAAATAGGATTAATCTTGTGAATTTTTTCTTTATTATATTGTGCTTTATTAATCACTTAAATATATACATAATAATATATAAGTATGATCAATTTATACACCCGCCATTCTCCTGTACAATTTTTTATATACCAGGGTATACATTGTGCTCATTAGCTTTTTTTTCAGAGGAAAGGTGCTGCACAATATTAAGGGAGGGACAAAGATGATGTTCTCATTAGCTTATTTTGAAGTGTATGATATGCCATGCATACTAACAATACACTTATATTAGTTATATCTAGTTATAGTTGTATTTGTCGGTTTCCATCTTCCTAAGGCTTGCTCCACATCTGCAAGTAAAAACTTCCTTTATTATATAAACTTCCAATTTCTCGGCAGAGCTACTCTTTCTATGTTCTATTTATTTAAGTTCCCATGATTGTTTAATACTACCATGATTGTTTAATACTACCATGATTGTTAAGTTAACTAATACAAGTCAATAATTATCTCTCTTCTACATAAGTTGACTAAGACGAAATCAGTTCACATGGTACTCCTTTGTTTTTGCCAATAGAATAGAATAAAATACAATATATGCTCTTTTTTTATAACAATTTCTTCTATTGTTGATTATTCATGTACGTATAGTTTTGTTGATCATCCATGGCATTAGTGGACTACAGTGGCTATAAATACCGGTTCCCCTCTTCGCCTTTCCAGCACCACTAACTAGCCTAATAGTTGCACTAATTACACATACACACCTAAATTAGCCCTAAAAAAAGAAGAAAACATGGCTAAACCTCGTTCCCTTCTCAACTTTCTTGCAATCCTTGTCATATTCTTAGTTGTTGCCAATCCTGGTGAGTCTTTTAATATTTACCATCTTTTTTGCAAAGTTGCGAAACTTATTAGTGATGCTTACTAAATCACAGATTAGTTCAGCTACAACAGTTAAAAGTTAAGATTATAGAAGTATAAAGTTTGTTTAGTATAGTAAAGCTGGAAGAATGAACAGAGAAAACCATTTTGTGAATAGAATAACACATTAACTAGAAGGATTTTTTTTTTCTTACATCGTATATATTGAGGAAATTGTTCGTAGGGAATCTTCTTTGTAGTTTGTATACTTCTTAGCTTTATCTTCATTTTCAATAAGGATGATGCATACATAATACATCATTATACATGCATAACAATACAAGTACACTTTTACAGGCTCCGATCCTATTAGGTACACATCACATATGCGAGCATGTTGTAAACTAACATAATAATAAGAGCTACATTTTTCAAGCTCCTATTACGCACACATCACACATACGAGCATGTTGTAGACTAGCATAATAATAATAAGAGCAACTAGTCTCTTGCAGATGACTTGAACAAATACTTTTGAACCCACTACTTATATTTCCATATTTTTTTTTCTTAATCTTTTGATGAGTAGCATTTTTTAAAAAAAGTTGAATACTGAAATTTTTTACCAAAACTTCGTGGCTTAAATTAATACTCTCAATTTAATTTATGACGCATAGAATGATTTGACTCCATCAGACGATTTCATAAGATAATTTGTAAAATAAGAATATAGGAGAGATTAAAAAGTATGGATCCATGAATTCCTCACACAATATTGCCATATTAATTGGAAAACATACTTTTAGGTGTACGTACCTCGTTTCTTTTTTCAATCAAACGTTGACATGAATATATCATAATGTGACTATATATATCTTACAAAGAGCATTATTGAGAAACAGCTTATAATCATCATCCAACTTAGTTATCAACTTATCATAAATATCTTAGCTTCCTAGTTTCATAGATTATATTCTTACTTTTCTATCATCTTTTTTTATGATCACTATGTTTCTATTAACTGTTTTGCCATGAATACAGAAATATTGGCAGTGGAGGGTAAACAATGCAAGAGGGCGAGCACATCTTTCTCTGGGGTATGCCTTAGCGATGACAATTGCTCTACCCACTGCAGGAGTGAGAACAGGAAAAACCAATATGGGGCTTGTCGTTGGAGCTGGAGAGGAAGTGCTTGCAAGTGCTACTACGAATGCAAGTAGTAACATTATTGAAGAACATCTCTTCCTTAATTGTCAATTCATCATATTAGTATAGTAATGTGACAACTAAATATGGACGGAAATAATATATACCATGCTTAATATGTGTAATGTGTGAGATAGTTTAGGAAGTGGAGTCATTTACTACGTTTTCATGTATTTGTGAAAGAAATAAGGTCTCATTAGTACGCATATCATAATGCATGCAATGATGTGAATAAATACCATACTCAATGATGATTGATGAGTTCCTTGGGCCAAGTTAGGCGCAGAATGTAAACTGATCAATGGTCATGGTGTGAGCGTGTACTTGTACTAGGCTACTAGCTACTGCTTTGTATTTGGATTGTTGATCTATCAGATTTGTAATATTCCGTGTTAAAATATCGTTGACTTCACTTTTTTTCTCTTGCCATCACCGTTGACTTCACCTATATGGCATTTCTGCTAGGAGGGATGTTCTTATCCTTATTGCTTGACTTTTTTCTCAACTAGTTGTTGGTGCGCGCGTAGCGCGCGCCCCCCCCAAGATAGCGAAAATGATTGTGAATAACAAAATGTAAGCATTTAGCATAATCGATTTAAGCAAAAACAAAGAATGTGAATTTGGTAGTTAGGAAGCTAAAGTAATTAGATCGGATAACATATATGCAAATACCCTTGTTAGTGCAAGCTATTTTTAAGTTACAAAACACGCCAAGGGTCTTTCGCATCCTCTAAAATGTCATTGGATCATTGTTATATCTATTACAAGAACTCAATCATGCCTATTAGCAAAAGGGTTAGTTCATATTAAGTGATGATTAACTCTAAGGGCAAACTGTTAACATGTAGCATTAGACTTTACAGCAAAACAGTAAGCAAAAAGGTCTCTTGGATGGGTGATGAAGCAGCTTAATTGTTAGGCTTAGTAGCTGCTTCAGTGGTAAGTGCATGAGCCACTTGGTGTGCAGCAGGCTTAGTGCTAAGGCGAAGGGAAACCTCATGTGCACCAGTGTGATAATATGTGCGTTTAGCGACCAGCTCGAGCTTTTGATTAGCTCCATCAGTTTCATCAGTGTGATAATTTGTGAGCTTATCAGCTTCATCTTGAAGCACTACTCTCTTAAAGATCCACTGCAACACATTGTTCAAGGAGAGAGTTGTCTTTAGGTGTGTTCAAGGAGAGAGTTAGCCCCCAAGGCATTAAATTCTGAAAAGCAAACATGAAAGCATTGTAATTGGGGATGCCACGTATCATTTGCCATAAACAGAATTAAATCGATTACAATTCACTGCAACAATCATCTTGTAATGATATACAGTAGAAATCTAACAAGAGTATCTGACATAAGACCGAGAATTTGGTGAAATTCACATGCATAAACTTAAATATTGTGGCATTGTAAAAGCTAGCAGGGTGTTTGCTACCCCAACTTTATGGTTTGATTTTCAAATCATATTGGTTATTGGTTAGTATGTAATATAATATCGAGGCTTAAATCTCTAGAAATTAACTGAAAATTTCAGTGCATTAAAGAATAAATATCAAGTACATGAGCTTTTGAAATTCACAAATATAAATTTGAATTGGTTTCTAAAAACCAGTAGTATCAAAGGGGCAACTTACTAAGTATAGGTGATAGTACATAACATTGCAAGTGTTTGATGATAGCCTATTATGTTGTATCTAGAATGTTGTAATCCATATAAAATAGCAAAACAAAATAGCTAATTATTGAATCAAAAGTAGTTGTTCTTGACATATTTTTAGGCTCAATGCACACTCCTTAGTAACAAATTTGAGATTCTATTGAAATTTTTTGTCCTTGACAATAAAATGCATCACTCCATATAAACCTTTTATACATAAAATTTCGAGTATAATTTTTGACATAACATACATTATTTTTTGACAAACCAAATATGGAATTTATTTTTAAAAAAAAACATTACAAGATACATAAAAGTAACCTCTCATCGTTAAAAATGAAGGTCTTTGAGCTCACACCACAAATGAAGGTCTTTAAGTTTATCTAACCTAAAATACCTATAAATTATTTAACAAAAAAAATAGTTGGATAATCGTCCTTGGGATAAATACCACATCACATTTATGTGCAAAATGGAATCAACCTCTCATCGTAGAACATAAAAAGCATATGGTGTTGTCAATTGTGATATTTGAACATATAGCTACTACAAATCTATTGGCTAGGTTATAACTACGTGCAATTGAATACATAGCTATTTACGAAAATATTAGTCTATTGTCTAGACTATAAATATGTGTAATTGAAGGTATAATCAATAAATATATCTAAAAATTGAGTCTTAATTTATGAAATATGTCTTACAAACTCTGCTCCATGCCTTATGCTTCTTATTATGAATAATAGTATTTCTTTGTTAACTTTGAATTGTCCATCACAAAAAAAAATTTCATCATCACTTATTTATTAACTTGCGATCATGTAGCCTTGCCAACTTGATCAAAGGAACAACCATAGAAAATCATACTCTAATATGTTATCTATTTGTGTTACTCTAGTTCTCATTCTTTCCCTTATCCTTTTCCCTATCCTTTTGCTTCCTTTTTATCCCTCTCTACTTTTGTGAGGTGCGTCACTTATTTGTTTTACTCTAATTTTTATTAGGAAAAATCATACTTCAAAAACCAATATCTTAAAAGTGCTTTATCTTATACTCTTTCTCCCTCTCTCTGTACACCACTTCCTCACCCTACACATCATTGTTTATTGTTTACGGTCTCAAGATTTTTAATAAACCCTCCTATGCTACTCCCTAATAGATTAAGTTGTACTAAAGGAATCGTATTTTGCAAATTGATGTCTTTGTTGAACCCTCTTTCTTTTTCTCCCCCTCCCCTTTCACCCTGCTTATTTCTCCAACTATCTTAAGAATACTCTTTCTCTCCCAATGGCTTTCTTGATTTAGTGCATCTCATAATTTTATGCTACCCTCCTTCCCCAAGATAGTATCTAGGATAATATATTAAATTGAGTTTATATTTATTTTGTCGAGCAATTCTAAAAAGCAATTCATATTACAACCAGGTACAATAAATCAAATCATGACATTAGGAAAACCCATGAATTTACAACCCTTCGACACAACTACCTTTACATACAGATTAGCAAAATGCAGTCTTATTTTTGTTTACAAACATGCACTATACAGGAGTATGAATGAGAACAAAGATCTAGGTTTAAAAAAATCAGCTTGGCTGTCAGATTCAGGCTTTTCCCATTAAGCTAAATTGAAAGCATACCTTAATAAAATATTTAAGACAAGCATGGGTCGCAGATATCCTCCAAGGGAATATGAACATAGTCTATGAGCCTCATTTCTACCTAGCTTCAACTTGAAATTCTTATATCAAACACCAACCTCAAACTTTTGGGTTCTCGTTGATCTTTACCCCAACCTCAAATACTTTTAAATTTCTCGCTTTATATGGATCAAATACATCAACATCTTCAGATTGCCAAAGTTCTAAAGAAATTAAGGGGGTAAAAAGGAAATAAAACAAACCGCTTTCATTTCTCACTTTATAAGGATCATATACATCAACATTTTTAGACTGTCAAAGTCTTAAAGCAATCATGAAAGTAAAAAGAAATAAACAAAGGTGGCAAAAATTTGTAAGAACAAAACTCAATTATTTAAAGTTTACTCATCTCAAGTTCGCATTTCCTTCAAAAAAGCTAGAAAAAAAAATTACCTAAGAAAATCTAGAACAAAAGACAGAAACAGAGATATGTAGATAAAAAGGAGGTTCTATTAATAAACCAAAATAAAACATGAAAATCATAATTTAAAAAATAGCAATCAACTCCAATTTCACAATAAGACCAGAAATTCGGCATAAACAAAATCAATAATTGAGCAACTGAAAGAATATTTAAAAAAGTATATAAAAACTAAAAACAACAGATTCAGCAGCTACAATCTCAAATGAAAGATCGGTCGATCGAAAGCACAAGCCCTAAATTAGTAAAATTGCTATTCAACAGCTACAATCTCAAACGAAAGCACAAGCTACTGCTTAATAAATTGCTATTTGGTAGCAACAATTCATTGGACTATTTAACAAATCCTACGTTGCTCATCATATGATCAAACATTATTTTCCTATTGTATAAACATCTGGGGTGGGCAAACAATAACAAGAACAAAGAGCGTCCTCCCAGATGAAACTTAACAATATACTGATAGGCCTTAGCATAGAGGGAGGGAACAGATGAATCAAGAGAAGAGCAGAGTCCAGAGAGAATAAAAAAAGTTAGGACTTTCTAGTTCTAAACAATTATCATAATTAAGGTGGAAATTTACTCACCATTGTTCTGCTAATAAATTATATGATACACTCGACCCGTTCCTGTTCCTAACTCAATTTAATTCAAGCTCAAACACAATGTCATCTCTATCTAAGACCAGGACAGAGCTGTTGAGTAAAAAAGAGAAAAAACGGGTAAAAGTACGGAAATATGAGTGAAGCTGAAGAGGGGAGGGAATAAATAGAAGAGAGGAAAAAGAATGAGTGAAGCTAAAGAGCTTAAAGGGCAAGTACTTGATTTGGAGGCGGGTGTGCAAATAATTGTTACAAATTTGGGAGATAATATAACTAAGAACTTGATTACTTGAAGCATGTTTTATAAGTGATGATATGGAGAAGATGGTACCGACAGTATTTGTGGAAAGTGAAAAGTTGAAAGCAAACAAGCCTGGACTTGGTTCAGAGATTTGAAAGAACATGGATGGGCAGAGATAAAAATACTATAGCATAACTAATACCCAAATTTCACAATCCTAAATGCCAACCAAACTACTGGAAAATACCCAAATTTCACAATCCTAAATGCCAACCAAACAACTGGAAAACAAAACAGGAAGCAGAGAGAAGCAAAACTTTACATCCTAGCTTCCTTTTATAAAATCAAAACCCTTAAATTATGTTCCAAATTTAATCACGTATATCAGAAGAGCAAACATACACATAGGCTTATGATTCATCATATCTTTTCCAATGAACAATCAACCCATCCATGAGAAGCAAAACCCATAACATTATAAATTCAATTCATTAACAAACTCTCCTATAATAATTATCGGACTTTACAAAATGATAGAAAAACAAACACCTGTAGAGTTGAGGTAACTGACAAATCGACCTCTCTTTCTCGTGTATTGATCATGTTCTTTCCTTGCTCCCTCTTTCACTCTATGTGTCACGCTTATTTAATTATATGGCTTTGAAAATTTCAAAATGCTCACCTGCTCTCTCTCCCTCCTTTTCAACCAATATTTTACAGTTTTGCAAGTTTTAGTAAATGATTTATTGATGTTCTTCATCTCTTTCTTAATTACACTTAAATATAGTCTAAGTTATGACTTTTTCCTTCCTCTTTCTCTCATCTTCACCCTAATTAGCCTCATATTCTCTCCCTCTCCCCTTTACGATTACCCCATCTTGATTCGTCCTCCTCTCTCCATGTCACTCCTCTCTTATGTATTTGTGAATTCACCTTTTGACCTGTTTGTCATTATTCCTTCTCTTTGTTGCTCAATATCGTGTGACCTGGAGCTAATAGTGTTCTCATAGTTTGATAACTTCTTAATTTTTTGTATACGTCTCACTAAATGACTTAAGCAGAGTTTAAAGATACAAGCATAGGGAGCTAAAAACTAAGCAACAAACGTATTTTACAGCACGCATATACTACTTTTAACAGATTAATGTTTATGCGCCCCAAGAATACCCATTAACAGCAGCAGATTGCAACCATCATATATGGAAAGCTAAAAAGACGCATTAAACCAAAATAACAAACAATCATAGCATTGCAAGCTTAAACTAAAATACTAAATAAGCACCCCCAAACAAAATCAGGGCAAAACATAGAAAGATCATCATACAACTCGTAAAAACCCAAGTTAATTTTAACAACACCAGCACATTAGCCATTAAACTACTCACATGGATATTGCATTCGAAATATCTACAAGCATGCCTCCTCTACACAATTTCACAAGCACACATAGGTCTTCCTCTACACGAGTATTCATCTCCACTCTCCACCCATTAATGACTGTTTACATTGGTAACCCCAAGTTATCTTGTTTCTATTTTTAAAAAAACTATTGAAATCCTCAATTAAAGCGTCAAAGCTTGGTTGAATGGTCCAACTTACATTCACCATGCCAACCTAATATAGTCCTACTTCTATAATAATGCATAATTGTAAATTAGTAAATCACCATAGATTCCAATAGTCAAAATCACAACTAAAATACTACCTCTGTTTAATATTATTTGCAACGATTTGACATAAAGTGTGAGTAGAAAATGTCTAATCGTTGCAAATAATATTAAACTGAGGTAGTAGAATACTATTGCTAGTTGATTGTTGAACTACATCATACATGAAATTTTTGAGTTATACTAATACTTTTTACGAAATATACAAAACCGAAAAAGAAATTTAAGCAGTCAATACACATGCAAGAACACTCTGCAAGGATTTGTTGCAAATAGTATGCATAAGTAACAGCAAACATGAGTTGAATTTTTTTAATCCTCCTAAGTTAGATCCCACAAAAGGCAACCAAATACAAGATTACAGAGTTCTTTATGGTCCCTTAATCCGAAATTAAAAATATTACAACAAAAAATCCCGATATTTACTAATTGTGATTTCTTCATGATGATTTAAGATTTCAATTCAACAACTTCAACCATGATCTTAACTAAGAATGAATTAACCCTACACATAACATCCTCCTAGCATCCAATTATAGATATAACCAAACTTCTGCTCTCTCAATAAGGTGAAACTCAAATTGACATATATTATGTAATCTAAAAAGCTCAATTAAATATCCAACTACATGTGCACATGCTAAAATAATACACCAATTAAAGTCATGAAATTTGATCTTATTTAATCAATTTCCAACTGACCCATATCAAAAAACTAAAATGTAAAGCAAACCCATTAACAAGAACAAAGAAACAAACTACAAAAATCAACAAAAATTTTAAAAATTGAACGAGAAAAAAAAAAAGAGAACATACCCCTGTAATTGATGGGGGTCGACATTATTGGAAATTATAAATTTGTATTGAAAAATCGACAAGAAAATCCAAATTGAAGAGAAACCCAACAATGAAAAACAAAATCCAGAAGAGTTGCTGATGAAAAGTAGCTTCAAATCCACAACACATTATAGAAATAGATTGAAAAGAAGGTGAGATTGAGAACCCTATAAAAAGTACAGGGGAAAAAATGTGAAAGTGTTATGAAAATATGTATGTACGAATGAATGATGGAGTTGAGCAAAGAAACCAACTTTTATATGGGTTGTTAAGAGAAAAGGAAATTATCAGATACATTAACGAACACCCTCCTTAAATTTATTTTTGTTTTTCCATATTATGATAACAGTATGGTCTAATACAATGTATCTTTTGCATACTGATGAAGAATCTCTTGTAAATGCCAAGTGTCCTTATCTCGAAGGAACTTTGAAAAGTACCTGAGAAATATTTTCATCAATATACATTCAATTAACTCTTAACTATATGATAATGTTATTAGAGCTTTATTTTGAATTGTGTCAAAATTTTGCTATCAACATACATGATAATAACCCTTCCCATAAGAATTAAGAACTGAAGTACGCAAAACCTGATGCTTCAGTCAAAATCACATAGCATCGCTACTCTTACACCCTTTACATAGCATAAGAACTGGAAAAGGAAGAAACAGAACTGATTATTCTGATTCTAAATTCAGTAAACTATTTTTATGTAAAACTAGAATATTCCCAGCATTTATAACTTCAGGAGTAGGGAACTTACAGATTAGTAATTGTAAACAAACAGTCTGTATCTTTCGAATTATTAGTCACTTGAAATATGTTTAAACCGATCACAACACTATAAAAGTGTCGAGTGCAGCCAGGTAGAAGTGAAACTGTGATCCTAGACATAGAAAACTAACATAAAGGACAATAAAACTTATGGATTTGTTAAGGAGAGCACTCACAATAAAGGATCATCCACATCAATTTCAATACTGGCGTCAATGTCATTGGCAAACCTTCCTTCTGAAGGTGCATGACTAACGCCTGGGGGACATGTACTTTTCTCTTGCTTCATCTCCAACCATTGCTTTCTTTCCAAGCTACATTTTTCAAATCCAGGTGATGCGAATTCCCTTAAAATTATAATATTAGCTGCAAAAAAAATGATTCCCAAAGTGTAAACAGATTTCTCCAAGAAAGGTCATTCAATAGCAAAGGCAAAGAGTCATATCTATTTTAAATGCACAACAAGTGAATACAAAATCATTATCATTACCTCCAGTGCTGGCCCCTGGTGATGGCATTGAGTAGCGCTCAGGGGATGCAGCTAACAAGTCTCCAAGAATCTACGCAGCAATGAGAAAACAATTCAATATCATGATAATTTGTGCACACAATAAGGAGCACACGAAATAAAAAAAAAAGTCCATATACCGGGCGCCCACTTACAGGCCTAGGGATATGGCTCACGTGAACCTCTTTATTATAGCTAGGAGGACCAAGCTCCCCTGACTGTTGCCAACCAAGTATTCTCTCTCGTGGCTTCTCCTTCAAGATCGAATTTCCTAAGGGCTCATTGACGTCACTGACTGCATCATCAACATCAGAATCTTCGACCATGTCCCCATGAACTGCAGGACTACCTGTAAAGAAAGAAACAACACTCATTCATCGTTAATTTTATAGCACTCATTCCATGACAAAAACAGTAACTTATACTCAGAGATGTCCATTTGACTCACCTTTCTCCTTCTTGTATCTTGTCTTGCATTGTAGGCAAGATTGGTTGCCATCTTCCCTCTCGTGCTCGTTACAAGCACGACAAACAGAAAAGGCACGAACATCACAGGCAACAAACGGTTCTCCATTTACGTCTGTGCTGATCTCATCACTACAGATCTGGCAGATTTGTCCACTTGTTGGCTTTGCGGTTTTCAACTAAAACATGATCGAAAACATTAGCATCAGGCCACACTGAATACAGAACACGCGAAATTATGAATACTAAGCAACCTTCAACAATCATTATACTTTTTATACCAATAGCATATACACCTACTTCGACAATCAGTTTCAACGACGTTCTGGAGCTCGTCTTCATAAATAAAATCCTTTACCAGAATGGTTTTTTCCATCAATAACATTGAAAAAAGGTGTAAAAGAATAAAAGGGTGAAAAGCTCAGGCATATCTCACCACATTACGGTTTCTACAGCCAAAGAACAATATCGCTTGCCCAAGATCTACTCCGTCTTCTTTCAGAGCGGATCTTTCCTGAAGTTGAGACAGAGAGATATATGAATATTATAATATAAGAGGCAGAATGCTTGAAAAGGACAAACAACTGGGTCGCATACTGAACCTGCAAGAATCCCCTGAAAGGTGCTAATCCAGTTCCTGGACCAATCATTATAAGTGGAACAAATGAATCTGCTGGGAGTTTGAAGTTGGACTGCCTCACAAAAATGGGTGCCCAACTACAATCATGAGAATCCCCTTGTGCTATGGAATTCTGGAAAGACCAAATACAGTCAAATTAAGCTCTTCTGAAGTAAAGCACTGTTTTGATGCAGATGTCTCATGTGGCATTTGTCAATAAAATTATATAATACTAAAAATTATTGGTTCATCTAGTAGATATATATGCAAGAATATGGAGGCATTTTTTATCATCTCCTCGTTGAGTTATGAACTTCATTATCACCAACCAGCAAACCTCGACTTTCTGGATTTGGCAGTGAAAATGCAACCCGGTCCCCTCCCTTTGTATATCAAGAAATGTACTACAATAATATTAATATACCTTCATCCAAATTGAACAAACTCCTTTATGAATCCTTCCAGTGGGCATTTTATCAAGAACCAATGCACATGTAACATGAATTCTTGATGGGGCCACTCTGCACACACACACGCACACACATACAAAACACCCAAATATGAAATGATTAGTACCATCTCACCATCTAACAACCAATAACTTTTAAAAAGGAAGGTAATTAGTGATTATGCTTCAAAAGAGAATTAGGAACAAATGTATCTGCATTAATGTAGAAAAGAACTATGTTAACCAAAAAACAAGGGAGAATATACTACCTTGGGGAGGATGAGATGGAGTAGTATCGAGGCTGTAAACATGGTGCCACTGCAGCAAAGAAAACTCCAAGTGGTGGTTTAGCTTAGGGGAACTCAGCCATGACCTCAAGAAGACTCCTCTGACTTGCAACTACCCACTGAGAATATTCATCCTGCAATATTAAAATTCCTACTATTTAACAACAGTCTTGAAAAAGCTACGGGCATAAGACTATTCAAATAAAATGAAAAGCTTCATCACCTTTCCGGCAGGAGATGCGAGATATTTCAACCGTTCGACTTCATTTGGATCAGAAGCATGAGCTGCTAAAGCGAGCAAAGGATACCGAAACCATGCAAATCAGATAATTACAACAAAGCTGGTGCAACCATAAGGAATAGGGTAGTGAAAATTGATAGAAAATAACAAACCTTTTTTGGGGAGCTTAAAAGATCAGCATATCGAGTGAGAGCTGATCTTAAAGTACAAGGGGGGCAAGGTGGTGCCGTGGTGGTAGTGAGGTTCCAGCAACAGGAGTGCCATCTTCGTTATCAGTGTGGATAGAAAAGAAAGTATCTTTCAGGCCAAGTAATCTTTCAGCTTCTTCCACAGTCTCAACAAGATTTTCACAGTAGACACCAACATGATCCACTGTCTCATATCTGGATAGGACATAAACACACATTATAAGTCAAACAAGGATAATCAGGGTTTAATCTCTTCACCTGAACTTATTTGAGCAGAACTTATTAGACCCAAGCAGCCTGATTTCAACTTATGTTCAGACCTGATTGGATACAGAACACTTCTTTAAAGACCCCTACAAACGGTTCTCCATTTACGTTTGTGCTGATCTTATCACTACAGATATGGCAGATTAGTGTCCTTAATGAATAAAATCCTAATGAAGACTATTATGTGCAACAAGAAAACATAAAGCACAAAAGATGACCTTAGAAGCCGGAGCATCTGCCGATGTTCAAATCGACTACCAGAGTGATACGGAAGGTTGTCATGACCATCAAAATCGTTGTTCGTATCAAATCCAATGCTTGAACCACTTCTTGAAAATCGGTTCCTAGCAGCGATAGCGCTGGCTTCCTTGGTGGTATTCTCAACTCTGCTCCACAATGCATTCAATCTCTCAAGTTCCTTCTCCTTGATATTATTTCATTTGCAAGAGCTTCGGCTTGATCCTACAGAAAGATAGCTAGATCAGATATTAACAGGAACTTTTCAATAATTTGACAAATTAGAAAAAAAATCATCAATAGTTTCCTGTTCTCGTAAAAGTGCAGGATACTGATACTGAAGCCTTGGGTTTTTAGGGCACGACTAACCTGTTTTGATGGACTTCACCAATCCACCACTTATTAAAAATTTTGCAATCAGTTGGAAATAATATTGTAATATAATAAGTAATTTTCTAGCCAAGGTACAGAAATATATATTAAAATCTACACAGCCAAGATTGGTACAAACTATATGAAAATGGCTATCACATTAGAGCATCATGTTTTCAAATAACCAAAACCATAAATTTCAGGCCTCCACATATTTGCAAAGCGTGTTCCATGAGATTAACACTCAAGAAAAAAACACTCACATAACATAAATTCCAGCTAAATTACTCAACTTAATGAATGCATCACAATACACAAATTTCTCTCAACTTGAAACTTAGTAGCTACAAATTACCTCTTTTCCAGCTGTCTCATAAACATTAGATCCAAAAGGAGCTGCAGATGCTCCTGAATTCCTTCGAATTTGGCGACCTAGCACCTGAACAAAAAATCGCAACAAAAACGATTCATCAATGTCATTTCACATACACATAATACAATCAATCGAAGAGAAAAGTAAGAGATTTAGTCGACATTACTGAGACACCACCACGAACAACTTTTCTGCGCGCAATTCCTAGCATATTCTGTGCAACCAAAAAATATCAACAAAAAAGTTTCATTTAGCATTCTTCTTACCTCCGATTTTGAAGATTCAACAATCGAAAATCAATAAAAAAAAAAAGAGAAGAAACATAAATTGAAATGAAAACGGATTTCACCGAAATTATCAGACGAAGAAGATTAAGTTTAGAACAAGAGATTCAAAGTTTTGACAGGAGAATAAAAATTGCTCAAAAAATAATTTGAAGATAGAAGAACAGATGAATAAGGAAGTGATAGATCTAAGTAGAGTGAGAGAAATAGAGAACCTTATTGTCGAAAAACCAGAAAAATGACGGAGAAAGCGGCTAGGCTACTTACAGAGGAGAAAAAAAGGAAGTAAATTGTAATCGAGGGTTAGGGTTCAGAGGAAAACCTGGAGGAAAGAGAAAGCTGTGGAAAGAGGAGAGTGAAGATAGAAGAGAGATGCAGATAATGGCAAAGCAAAGGCAGGAAAGTAATTCTGAGAGTTTAGGAGGGCAAAAGCGTCAATGCACTGTCCTTAAGCACAGTAGCCATGTTTGTGGCTTTTTAATGGGTATAGATATATTGGTTAGTCCAAGTCCAAGATAGAAAATTAAACTTGAAACCTAGCTAGTAGCTACTATCTTCAGTAATCAGTAATAACGGCCTATATATAGACAAAAATTTGTCATTGATTGATTATGATTCTATACCCATTAAAAAGCCCACAAACCCTGCTTATTCTGTGAAGCGATGCGTTGGCGATGTTGCCCTTCATTGTTCACGTAACCCCTCCCATGCCCTCCCTTTGCCACGCGCTTTTTCTCCCTCCCGTTTTTCCTCTGAGCCCTCCATCTTCATCTTCATCTTCATCTTCATCTTCATCAGTCCTCTTAACCTACAATGCTGGGGTTCGATTCCCCTTTTCGTTCCTCCTTCTTTCTTTCCTTTCTTTTTCCCTGCGGGTTAACTGCTGTGCGTGCTTGCCCTAATTTGCGAAGAAGACGAAGCTTCACAAGGGGTCGAGGTCCTTGCTCCATTGGCACTAAATTTGGCGAAGAAGACGAGGCTTCACAAGCTTGTCCTAATCTCGGCGCCTCCTACACTAAAATTCTGGTTTGTGCTCCTCACCTCTTTCCCTATTTCGATTTTCCTTGTCCCATTTTTTTTTCCAATATCGATTGAATTTACATTTTAGGGTTCTGAATTTTGGAATTTTTTGATGCAACGAATCATTCTTTTTTTTTTTATCAAATTAGGATTGCATTAACAGGAGCAACAATTGCAGCATTTAAGGTTTGATTGATCGGATTGAACTCTAAGCACTCTAATTTGTGCTCTGCTGATTTCTCTCATCATTCTCATCGATTGCTTCCTGCTTCTTGCAAGAATCTCACCGGTGCGCTGGTTTTTCCTCCCGTTTTTTGAATAATCATCTTGAACGGCGTATCACGTTCACATTATTTTGGATAGTGCAATTAAAAACCTATTTTAATAGAAAAGGTTAAAAATATCACCATTTTCACTACCTTGAGGGGTTTTTCCCTATTAATTGCTTAACACCTTTGTTATCAGATATCTAGCACCAGAAAGCAATGTATTTTAAAACTATTCCGGTTTAAAACTGATTTAGAACATACTAATTGTCTGTATTCTCTTGTAGAGGGATATAGAAAAACTATATTTCTCTACCTTTATAACAAAGGTGTCTGTATTTTTAAACTGATTTATAACAAAGGTGTTAAGCAATTATTTTTAGAATATGGAATTGATAGTTTAGCATATTCCCTATTCTAAGTGCTTATTTGATTAAGACTTTAGTTCAATTCAAACATCACATTATTTCTCTACCAAATTTTGCCTTCGTAGTATTATTTAGCCTCCTTTGATAGCCATGATCCCAGTTTTTTGCATGAACGCAGAGGTTCTGGGTGTGTTTTTCTTCTATTCTAGATCCTTGATTTTTTCTGTAGCTTTCCTTTTTCTTACTTACTTTTGTTCGATTTTTGGTTAAAGCATTAAGTCTTTCTTTAATTTTTTTTCTTTGTTTAAAGCTACAGCTTTTGAACTTTTTGGTTCAGTTTTTGGGGTAAAGATCTGTTTCTTTCTTTTTCATAATTCACAGGAACTAGGCTACTAATCTGATATGGAAGTCTAAAGAAGAATTCGATCGATAAGATTATTTAAATGCAAAAATGACAACTTTTGGAGATGAAGATGAAGATGAGAAATCTTGGAGATGAATCAAGCAGTAGTCGGCAATGACCTGAGAAGACTAAGGTAAGCAAAATTAAAGTAGAATACTTAACTCATAATGGAAGCGGAAAGGAAAAAAGAAATTTGACCTTAATTTTGAGGTGTTTGTTAAAAATTTATGCTCGAATTATGATTTGTTCTATCAATCTCATTTGTATGGTACAAAATTTGTTGAGGATTCAGTAATGAAATTGATTCTTCCAGCGGAATAGCGGATTGTAATCTGAAGTAATGGTGTTGGATACTTTTAAAGAATGTGCAGGTGATGGTGGTTTTGTTGCAATTAGCAGCGATTCATATACGCAGGTGATGGTGAGGAAGATGGTGATGAGGGTGATAATTCTGATTCATCTGCTGAGAAACATGTGAAGGTGAGATGTCTAATCTGTCCCTCTCAGAGTCTTAGTGATGGATCTGTTTATCAATAATTGTATTCAAATTCTTTTTAACTTTACAGAAAAAGAGATTCCTAAACCTTCATATGGAACGCAAGTGGGGCATTAAAAATCGGTGATCAAATCTTGTGGCATGAGGTTTATGATTTTTGTAGTGCCTTAACCATTCAAATCACTGATATCAGTTGTCGATGTCTGTCATGACTAATTTATTTTTCTGTTCTCTATAGTATTTCGCCGACAATATACAAGAAAGTCAAACGTCAAGCCTGCTTGATAAAGGAGCTTGAGGAGATGCTTGCAAAGGAGGAACTGTCCACTAATCCTTCTGAAAAAGGTATTATTGTGGTACCAAACTCTGGATTGTATTTGTCTTGCTGAATTGCTATATATTTATTTATATTTAATGGATACGTCTTTCCGTATTACTAAATTTGTTTAAACATTATCATATATTGCATATGTACTGGGAAAATCTGCTGCAATGGTATCATTTAAAAGTTTCGGACTTCACATGTATCATGTACGGTCCTACAATATCATGAGCATCATTGTTGCAAATAATACCAGAATCCTTCTGGTCATTTATGTTACCATGTATGAACATGTGACATCATAAGCATCACAGTAGAGTGAGATGGAGATAGGAGGAAGAATGGTAATGGTAATGGTAATAGTATTGTCATATAATGGTAATGGTAATGGTAATGATAATGGTTATAGTAATAGTCATAGTAATGGTAATGGTAATGGTAATTGCTAGAAAGAGTAAGAGAAGGTGAAAAGGTTTTTAAATCAGATTATAATTTTTGGTTGTGGGTGGTCATCACCTCTAAGCGCTTGTTCTTGACTTCTGGACATAATATTTGCTGTAAATTTCAAATATCAAAAGGTTTTAATCATATTATAATCAATATTGTGAAGAATATTTTTTCTCTCAAAAGTCTAAAAGTTCAGTTATTTATTTATGCCCTTCTGTGATAATAAAGAATATTTGACTTTAGTGATTGAATTGGTACTTAATCTCCAACAATCAACCACTTCAATGAATTTTCGATTGCCTTTTGGTAAAAGATTAAAATGCTAAATGATTATGATTATAGTAGCTGTAATTTGCTTAAGACTGAAAGAATACCACATAATGTGTTCCCCTGGCACTAATTAATAATTACTTAACTTGAGACATTGATCATTTCTATAAGTTTTAGGGTTTCATTTTAGTTACGAATTGGCAAATTGTTAAAGATGAGCAAAGAATATGCGATTTCCTCCGATTTATGAATATCTGCTTCAGCTTTTCCTTTTCTCGTGGACACATGTCGGTCCCCCTTGATCGATTTGCTCGGCATTGAGCTTCAGCCTCCTGGTCAACTTCCCTAACAGTTCCCCGGATGTGAGGGGTGTGTGTCTGTGTGAGGGGTGCTGTGTAAAGGGGAGGAGGTTGGCAGGGGGTGTGCCTGGCAGGGGGTGTGCAGGGGGCTGTGGAAGGGGTGGAGTTGGGGGACTGTGCAGGGGGTTAGGTGGGGGAACTGTGCCGGGGGGATGGGGGGAGCTGACAGGGCGGGCTGGCTGGTTGTGGGGTGCTGGGAAGGGGGTGCATGGGGCAGGTTGGGGGCTATGTAGGGGGCTGCCAGGGGGCCGGGGTTGCTAGGCGCTGGCTTGGGGGGGGTCTGCCAGGGAAGTTGCGGGGCAGGGGGCCTGTTAGGGAAGTTGACCGGATGGATTTCTCGTGGGGGGCTCGCAAGGGATCGATGGGGCCGTGGGGGTGCTTTGAATATTCAAAAATAACGGTTGGGGGGTGGCAGGGGGTGTGAGGGGTGTTGTGCATGGGGTAGGAGGCCGGCAGGGGGTGTGTCTGGCAGGGGGTATGCCTGGCAGAGGGGTGTGCAGGGAGGATTTGGATGGGGGGAGGTGGTGGGAACTGTGCAGGGGATGTGAGGGGTGCTGTGCAAGGGGGAGGAGGTGTGCAGGGGCCAGGGGGGCTATGGAGGGGGAAAGTGGGGGGACTGGGCCCGGGAGGGTGGGGGGGGCTGGCAAGGCGGGCTGGGAAGGGGGTTAATGGGGCAGGTGGGGGCTGTGCCGGGGGCTGCCAGGGGGTTTGCTGGACTCCACTCTCACTTTCTCAATCTTCTTCGTCTCTCTCCTCTTTTTACTCTTCCTCAATCAGGAGGCTCGCCTTACCATAACAAGCGCGCGCGCGCGCGCACACACACACACTATGTGCGCCAACATGCATCTGATTTATGTCAAATCAGGTTTATCTGCAAGAGTCGTCTAATTTGTACGAGGTATTACTTTTAGTTTCCCTTCATCTCTTGTTGTGGTATTAGCTGTCCTTCCTTGAAAACTAAGTTCATTAAGTATCAGGTGAAAATTTCCTTTTTATTTGATTCTTGAAGCTCCTTCAGTAAGCTCATTTGTAATATATATGGTGTCACAAGGTAGTGATCTGGACTTTAATCTTATGATTTTCTTTCTGTTCTATGAACTGGAGAGAGGGGAGGGGGCGTGGAGGGGACATGAACATGTTTTATGAAGACGCTTCTCTGAAATTATTGTCTGCTCCCTTTATGCAGATGATGTGGCGGCTAAATGTCTTCGTTGCTTTTTGCTGCATTGTTTTTAATCATGATTATATGCTATACTATATTTGTCCAATGCATACACTTTTCACTCTTATGGTGTATGGAGCCCTTGGTATATTCAACAAGTGCAACGAAATTCCAACTGTGATGGCAGTGAAGATTCTGTCATGCCTTCTTGTGGTTATACTTGTTTGGGAGGTCCCTGGAGTCTTCAACTTGATCTAGAGTCCTTTCATGTTCTTTTTAGGTCAGTTACTTCTGGTCTTTTTCTCTTTTTTTTGTGTGACTGATGAAAATAGTCATGCAATGCGGAGATGCTTATCTTAGATAGCAGAATTCAGGTTTCCTGACTACATTCTTTTTTAAATATAGGGTACTCTGATCCTGCAAAACCAGATGTTCCTCGAGTACATGAATGGCATTTCAGATCCGGGCTGGATCGTTATATATGGATCATTGGGATGATCTATGCCAATTACCACCCAAATGTAACTGTTTACTGTTCTTTTCAGTTATAGAAAGTAGTAGTTTCTATTTTAGCAGTTAATTAAGGTTTAAATATGTGATACTTATGTTGCTACAGGTTGAAAAATACTTGGAAAAGTTGGAGGAAGCTGAAGCAAAGAGGAGACATGCAATCAAAACTGGAATAGTTGCTGCTGCGGCATCTGTGAGTTGAATGATCTTTTGGCTGGTTGGAAGTTGTACTTCACATATGCATAAATATAACATCTCTCTTCTTTTTTCTCCTGCAGGTTCATTACTTGTGATACGAATACATATATAAGTTGGACAAAATCACATACAACAAGTACGGCCCATACACGTCATGGATTCCAATAACGTATGCCTACCATCTTTTCGCATACGCACTTAATTTCTATTGCCTGTTATGCTTGTTGAGTGATAAGAATTATATTTGTTCTATGAAATCTAATTGTTGGGCATACTACTTGTGATTGCAGTGTATATATATGCCTACGCAACTTCACCCATAACCTGCGTAGTTATTCCTTGACACTCTTTGCGTAAGTCTTTCTTAAGACATTTTTTTCACCCATTATCGATACATGTATCTTGTAGCTCCATATTGTGATGGTTTACTCTTTTATAGTTAACATTATGTTGTATCAGTTGACTTTTTCTTCCCCCTAATTGATCCTAGGTTCACCTGGTCATGCATCTATTATTAGTTATCATTGCTGGGTGGCATATTTCAAATCATATATTTCTCAATTAGGGTGTGGGAAATGTACCTAGACTAGGCATGCGCCATGCAGGCTTAAGCTTCATAATAAGTTTTAAACTGAGGTGCCGTTTATAAGATGTTTCCTCTTTATCATCAGATGGCTCGGGAAGATCGCCTTCGAGACTTACATATCTCAGTTTCATATATGGCTACAGTATGTACTGTTGTTAAATCCTGTTATCTGATATTTAGTATTTGATCCATATTCCACTTAAGTGCCCCTTTTTCTATGGGACGGTAGTTATTTATTGTGACAATTGGAGTTAGGATGAGTCTTCATTCAGGTAGATTGGCATTGTGAAACTGCAGGGGGGTATAGAAATTATCGTCCTTTTGACTGTCAAGAATTAATGTGCAAAACTAGCACGCCCAATGAACAGCCTAAGTGGCTCCTCTCACTTATCCCTGAGTATCCAATACTGAACTTCATGCTCACGACTACTATCTATGTTTTGGTAAACAAATCTCTTGTTTCTTGCATGATCTGCCTCCTATTGCTCCTTTCTAAATATAAGTTGCAACTTTTTTGCTTATGCAGGTTTCCCACCGGATATTTGAGCTGACTAATGTGCTCAAGACAGTATTCATTCCCACTAAGGATAACCGGCGATTATTGCATAATTTCGTTGCTGGTGTTGCAATTTCCGTCTTCTTGTATTTTCTCACTGTTGTCCTCTTAGACTTTTGCAAGATAAAGTTCTGTCTTGTGCATAATGTTGTGGGGTTGAATTTCAATTAAATTTAGCAACTTGGAAAATTTATGTACCTTTGTTTATGCATTTTTATGTTCCAGGATGTGATCAACAACATGATGAAGAGATGGATTCCGAAGCCATTTACAGGAATTTCGTGCTTCGGGTTAGACATTCTTTATAAATTTACCAACGATATTATAATCATTACATTTATTACCGCCTATCAAACGAACTTCATTTTTTGAAGATGGGGTAATATTAGCTTGACGAACATCATTAACCTGTAATGGCTGCAAGGATTCCCAATGTGAAATTGCAATGAACAATAATAAGAAATGGAGATGGAGATGGAGATGGAGAGAGGGAGAGATGGAGAGGAAGAGGGGGAGGGGGAGAGGGAGAGGGAGATGGAGATGGAGATGGAGAGAGGGAGAGGGAGAGGGAGAAAGAGAGAGGGGGGAGAGAGAGGGTGAGGGAGAGGGAGAGGGAGATGGAGATGGAGATGGAGAGAGGGAGAGGGAGAGGGAGAAAGAGAGAGGGGGAGAGAGAGGGTGAGGGAGAGGGAGAGGGAGATGGAGAGAGGGAGATGGAGAGAGGGAGATAAAGAGGGAGAGGGGGAGAGGGGGAGAGAGAGGGAGAAGGAGAGGGGGGAGAGAGGGGGAGAGGGGGAGATGGAGATGGAGAGAGGGAGAGAGAGAGCGAGAGAGGGAGAGCGAGAGAGGGAGAGGGAGAGGGAGATGGAGATGGAGAGGGAAAGGAAGAGGGATAGGGAGATGGAGTTGCGGAGTTGGAGATGGAGATGGAGTTGGAGATGGAGAGGGAGAGGGAGAAAGAGAGAGAGGGAAATATGAAAGTTTTATAATTACACCTTCAAGTCCTTAATCATGAATTTTCATGAGACACCTGTATTTTCCATTGCAAGTAATCCCTTGTCCACAACATAAAAACTCTGAGAGTTGTGAAAAAGATCGTAAATCCTGTCAAACCGAGCCCAATCTCTGTTTCATTTAAGATAACAACAAGAATATCACGGTTAGAAACTATATGCATATCATTATAGAGATAGCTAGCACAGTGGGTTTAGGACAGAACCACATCCATGCCATCCATTTATGGTGTTGAGTAAATAATTTACAACCCTTTCTCTCTCTAGATTCATCCATCTCCAATTGTGAGTTAGTAGATAATAGCACCAAGACTTAACAAAAATCGATGAAAAGTTTAAGCTAAAAATGCAATATTCAAGACATAAACAAAAGTCAACTGAAATGAGAAAAAGAAAGAGCTTAACAAAAATCGATAAAGAGCCAAGTTTGAAAAAACATTCATTTTGATTTACAATAAGTTCCTAAATCTGAACTCAGGAAATCTCCTAAACTTGTGGAAGGAATCTGCATTTCAATTCAATTAAGAGAGAGATGGAGGAAGTGAGATTGGCAATGGAGCAGCACTTGAATCAAATGGCGGATCTTATTCACAAGTTGTCTTCTGAGTTTCGCTCTGGTATGGGCCCTGCTTACGATAATTTTATTGGTTTTTTTGCACGCCATTGATTGGAAGGTCTTCTCTCTCTCTCTTTAATAATAATAATTATTGTTATCGTAGAATATTTCGTTTGATTTGAGTTATTTTTTTCCATTTTTTTGTTATGTTAATTGATTGAGCTTCAAATTAGCAATAATAACGGAACCACTTTGTCGTTTCTATTGTTGAAGTATGAAGTCATGAAAATCTGACCTAGGTTTCCCAACATTCTAAGGAATTTGAGAACTGATCACCTGTTAAAAAGGGGAGTGAGGGGAGTGTTGTGTTATGTTACTCTGATTCAAATACTTGTGTTGGACATGGATAAATATCAAAAATCTGGTTATTTTCATGAAAGCCAAAATGAAGTGTCGAAGTACCCCTGGACGATACGTCAATACCTATGTCTAAAATGTCGAAAACTTGACACAAGTAAACAGGAGGTCAAATGAAGAGTGTTAGTACCATGGGGGGATGTATGGGGGGATATGATGTATTCATGTATATAGTGATTTTGTTAAGGCAATTAGATGCTGACTAATTTGATTTCAGCTTGATTAACAAAAAGAAAAATAGTGATTTTGTTAAGGCAATTAGACGCTGACTAATTTGATTTAAGCTTGATTAACAAGAAGAAAAATAGAACAGAAAAACTCATTTCAGATTCTTTTTCCCTCAATAGGTTTGCTTTGCTTGTAATCATTAACAATATCATCATTAATGTAATTATTTAGGTGTGTGGGTTAAAATGATCTCAGGATGATAGGGAACTTGCATCAGGAGGCAATGACAATCAGGTAATTTGGTAGAGTTCAAACTTTAGAAGTTATAACTAATTTCCACAGTGCAAGATGTTCTTGAAACTGATTGTGACTACATATTTCATGAAAATCTCAGCTCTTGGTTTTGAACCAGCATTCTCAGCAGCCAATTCTGAAACTAACTGAGAACACAGCTGCTGTGAAAGCCATAGCTTGGTCATCCCACCAGAACGGTCTTCTTGCTTCCGGAGGTGGTACTGCAAACTGTTGTATTCTATTTTGGAATACTACAAATGGGAATCAAATAAATAGTATTGATACAGGAAGTCAGGTATGTAAATTTCTAATATCTGATAATAGCTGTCACAATATACTATGATGAGCTAAAATTTTGCATAAATTTGTTCTGAAGGTATGCAATCTTGCATGGAGTAAGAATGTAAATGAAATAGTTAGCACTCATGGGTATTCTCATAATCAGATAATGGTGTGGAAGTATCCTTCACTTGCAAAGGTAGGAATCTGAAAAATTCAAACTTTCTGCTCATATAATTTTAGAGGAAAATTCAGACTCTAATTGTACATGTATATATACAGGTTGCTACTTTGACAGGCCACAGCTTGCAAGTTATGTATCTTGTTGTTTCTCCTGATGGTCAGGTAATACAGTTCTGTTGTTTGCAGGAAGAAAGTTGTTCAACAATTTCCATGATTGATTGCTCTTTAGTTTGCATATATAGGTCAATATATCGGGTTTGCGTTTGATTTCGGTTGTGCTTAAAAATATAATTTAATAGAATTACAAAGTATGATAGATGAGTCAAATTTGGGTTTGGTTCAGATTTGATTCGGTTGTGCTTACATAGTGTACAACTCGATAGAATCACAAAATATGATAAATGAGTCAAAATTTAGGTTTGGTTCATCGGGTGGGTTCCTGTTCCTAACAATATCTTGATTTTGCAGATTATAGTGACTGGAGCTGGAGATGAGACCCTAAGATTCTGGAATATTTCCCATTCTGTTAAAACACCTGTATGTATCGAATGTTGAATAGACTGCAGAAAAAACAGGATTTTGTATGATATCAGACTGCTAACTTTTCTTTCTTCTTGGTTTTTTTAGGCACCAGTCAAAGAAACTGGTTTGTGGTCATTGGGACGAGCCTATATTCGCTGAGGATTTTCCGGTTATCTGTCCAAGTTGTGAACGATGAGGTCCATGAATATAGAGCAAAGTGAGACATGTTCTCTTTCTTTGTGTTTTGAACTTTAATTTTTCCGCATATGTGTTTTGAGTTCTCTTTCTTTTTTGTGTTTACTTGATTAGTTGATGTGCGGGTGCACTTGATTATGGAATTGAACTTGTTTGTTAGTGTGAGTCATGTTCCTTGAACTCTTTTCTCTCCTGCTTATGTGGGTGGTTCTGACTTTGGTGGTATTGGACGAGGTGCATGTTGGGATTTCTTTAATTTGTTTTTCAAAGATTAAATGTTTTCTTTTTCTATTGTGTTATATTTTTTGTTTTTGTGAATTTCATTATAGGATTTATTAATAAACAAAAGAGGAAATTAAGGAGAATAGATAAATGGATAGATAAACAAAGAGAGGGGATAATCAAGGCGAATATATGGACACTTTGATGGATAAACAAAGAAAGAAGGAGATCAAATATTTTATATATATATATATATATATATATATATATATATATATATATATATATATATAGAGAGAGAGAGAGAGAGGGGGAGTATTAAATAAATATGATTCCATTCTTTCCTTTCTACTCGCTCTCTATTTTTAGGAAAGAATGGTATCAATGCAAAATGAAAAAAGGGAAAAATGACTCTTCTACTCCAGTGTATAGATTTACTCTAAAGATTCCTCACTCACCATCCTATCATTGCTTAGGCAAACTCAAGTGGGGTAGTTAGGCCTATAGTATGCCTAGGTTTAATTACTCATATTTGCTAAAAAAAAAAGAGAGAAGGAAGTAGAACTAAGTTAAAGCGAATGCCTGAAATCATGAGAGAGAATATTCTTGTAATTCGATTGCAATTTGCGTGATATCTAGCAAATTAGCTAAATTGGGTGAAACATATCTTATTGATTTGTTTGTATCTATATGCCTACTAATATGTTTTTTTTTTCTTTCTTCTCATGTTTTTTTACTTAGAGATGCAAGGTTTATCAAGCTATGTTACACGTCAATGTACAAATTAGGAATAATAATGATTATGATCATGATGATGATGACAATAATAATAATAACAATTATAGTAATAATTGCTAGAAAGAGAAAGAAAAGGTGAAAAGGTTAATTCACAAATACATAAGAGAATAGTTAGATGGAGAGAGGTGGAGGAATCAAGATGGGGTAATGGTAAAGGGGAGAGGGAAAGAATATGAGGGCCAAGATGAGAGAAAGAGGAAGGAGGAAGAGATAGTCATAGCTTAGACTATAAGAAAGAGATAAAGAACACTATTACATCATCTCCTAAAACTTGCAAAAAACATATTGGTTGGGAAGGAGGACGGATACAGTAGGCGAGAATTTTTAAATTTACAAAGCTATATAATTAAATAAGCGTGATACGTAGAGTGAAAGAGGGAGCAGGCAGTTGGTTGAGGGGGACTAAATAAGATCAAGACACAAGAGAGTGTAGGAAAGAGGATGCAGGAGTGAAGATGAGGAACTGAGATAAGAGGGAGGAAGGGATGGAGAGCCTAAGGAGACTAATCTTAGAGTGTAATTGAGAATGAGATAAAGAACACTTCTAAGAGATTTTTTAAAAATTTAAACAATCATAAAAGATGAGAGAGAAGGAAAGAAAGAGAATGGGAAAGAGAGGAGAAGAAAGTAATTAACTTTATAAAATTTACAAAAACATAACAATCGAGAGAGAGGAGAAAACAAATAGAGAGGAGCACTTTCAAAAGATCTAATATATTCGTGAAACAACAAAAGGAGTGAGAGATTGACTTTGGGAATTTCATAAAAGGATTTATTAATAAACAAAAGAGGAAATTATGGAGAATAGATAAATGGATAGATAGACAAAGAGAGAGGGATAATCAAGGCGAATATATGGACAGTTTGATGGATAAACAAAGAAAGAAGGAGAGCAAATATAATATATATATATATATATATATATATATATATATATATATATATATATATAGAGAGAGAGAGAGAGAGAGAGAGAGAGAGATATTAAGGAGAGAATTAAGGCGTTTGAGGAGCATGTCTAATATCCATTTATTATATGATACACTTTCGCCGTTCTTTTGAGGAAGACATAGAGTGAATTTGAGACAATTTCTACAAAACGCAAACATTTCACTTAATAAAAATGAGGAGTAAGCACTTGTAGGAGAATGTTATATTCATTTGAGTTTCTTTTTGAAAAAAAAAATGATGGTAATACGAGGGAAGGGGAGAATTAGTAAGAAGGATGGAGAAAGGTATAGAAGAGGGAAGATGAGCAGATAAGAGTTTGAGGAGAAGATCTGAGGTGTTAGAGGTTGTGTAAGAGAGGAAAAAAAAAGAATATCAAAATGAAAAAGAAATAGTCGAGTTTGGAGAGAAGAGTAGAGTTGTTCGTCGTTAAAAAAAACTATTTGGGATGAGCCTAACAAACTCATGCAATTTATTATGTGGATTTCATTCATGCATAAGATATAAATTACGATTTTATGATATATTCATGTATATTATTAGTATTTGTCTAAGTTAGCAAGTAAGAGAAGCCTCTTTTAAGCTCTCGTTCAGTCGGTCTTGAAAGTCTTCTTTGTTAAATTTGTTGATTTATGTTGTTACTTTGTACTTTTAGGCAGACATTGGTCTTTCCATGGGCATTCTTGGAACTGAATTTGCTAAGAAAGCTCTGATATCATTAGCTTGGATGATTATTTTGCTTAAGTTGTGAAAGTAGTGTAAATTGTGTCTCTCATTTATATATGAAATCTTTTTCTTCATATTGTATCTCAGAAAGGAACTTAGTGGCAGAGTACACAACTAAATTCCCATATGCAGGTTGTGAGCTAGGAACGTTATGTGTATATGTTTAGTTACAATGTTCAGTAAAGACTTGGAAAAACTTTTCAAAATGCAATTGAAGACACATGCTTACACTGTTAGATTAGATCCATATATGTTATGTGATCTAAGTATATTATGTTCTTGCGTACAAAATCCAAATATTTTGAATATCATTCAACTACTTATCCTCATGCTTCCAGTTCGGTTTACACATTTGTTTTTTCAACCTTAGGGGACGCCGCGCATCAGGGTGATAATGTTAGCAGTGTGTCCCGTACAGTTAATCATCTTTAATATGGACAAATCTCTTTTGCTAATAGGCATATCATTGAGGAATGTAATGGATATAACAATGAGTCAATGACTCAAGGACATTTTTGAGCATGCGAAAAACCCTTGGCATATTTTGTAACACAACACTAGTTTGCACTAACAAGGACTATATGCATAAATGTTATTCTATCTAATTACCAAATACACATGCTTTGTTTTGCTTAAATCGATTAAGCTAATGCTTGCATTTAGTTATTTGCAATCATTTTCCCTAACTTCAAGGGCCGCCCAATAACTTGTACTGCATCAAATTGTATCGAGCTTATCCCAAAAAACTGTGATCGAGATAATTAGGCAATCATTTCACTAATTAGTTTTTGAAAACTCGGGGGACGACGCGAATGAAGAATGAAACAATTAGGTATTGCACACCATCAAGTAGATACTACTAAGAAACAATTGCATTTATAAGTTGTACAATGAACAAAATAAACTTGATTCCCATTAACAAGAAAGGATGCATTACATTACTCCATCATTCTCAGTTACAAGCAAGTTTTCCACAATTAAACCTTCTTTGTGCTATTGTTAATTTACATCTCTGCCTTTCAATAATCGCTTCGAGTTCTACTTCCTCGGCCATTTCTTCTTTCTAATTTTCTCCGTCTTCTTGTAGTTTAAGAACTACCTCCAGTAGGTTAGAGAAGAACGTAGGATCATCAACATCTCCATCCTTCATGCTGACCACGATGCAAGAACTCCTGCATTTTGGTTTTTTTTTCGGACTATACAGATAGATGTGCACCTCTTACATTAGTATGAAGGTGTGTATCCAGTTGCTATGTGCAAGTACATGTTCTTTTTTTGGGCAAACAATAGAACAATGAAATGTAGTAGAAGAGGATGAGAAGGAAAACGATTCTCTTGTTTGTACATGTTTATGTAGGTGCTGGCTTTTAAACCTTAGCCTTATCAACTTTAATGTTTAAATCTCTTTGTTTCAAAAATCTGATCATGTTTACATAGGCTTGCTTTATCGTTTCCTCTTATCTGATTATGCTAATGTTCATCATTTAATTGTCCATCGTTATTGTTGCTACCTTGGGGGGCCGCGCGCGATAGCGCGCGGACCAACAACTAGTAAAGTAAAGTGTCTTGAGTTGCCGAGTAACTGATCGGTAAGTTAGTAAAACCTATTATGAGGGATTTATTGATCATTTAATTTATAATTTTGGAGTTGATTTTAAATAACTGATTTAACTTGTTGTAGATGAAGAACTAGTATTTTGGTCCGGGCGATGCCCCAGATCAGTTACAATTATCAAATATATTAGTAATTCATAACTTTCATGATTGATTATATTAGCTTTTCGTAATATACTGTCTAGTGCGAAATTGGAAAATGGACGTTATGGCATAATAAGTTGTTCCAAAAAAAACTTGGAATTGGAGATAAAAAAATTATAGTAACAATTTCAATGGAATTGGGTAAGAGAATGTTATTACTTAATAAAAAGGTTAAAGATCAAAAAACTTATCTACGTGTTTTTATAATTACATATATAATTATAAGACTTTATTATGTCTTACTTTGAAACATTAAGCATTGAAATTGTAATGGATTAGTGGTTAAACTCTCACATTTTATTTCAAAGGTCATGTGTTCGAATCCTAGTAACTACACATTGTTAATATTTTTGATTGAGAATATAAACATGTGTATTAGAAGTTTCAGAAGAGTGTCACGTGGCACCGTTTCTTTGATAGGAACGCCTTTTAATATATTTGTATAGATTTAATTGATATTTATCGCGAATCTATATAGATCTGAATCAATATACGAGTGCGTCTTAATTGTAACATGTTACACCATAACTTATTGTGTAACATGCATAATGACATAGACTTCAACAAAAATGACATAAACTATACAAATAATGACATGAATCTTATGTCATTCTGTCATTTATTTTATGTCATTTAAGTTCTTTTTACAAAATAAGCGGTAGTTTGTGGGTTGTTTACTATAAATCATGGTGTAACAGTTACACCTAGGGTGTGCAGTTTCGGACCGGACAAAAAAAAATGGAATCGGACCGGTGGGCATCGGTCCAGGTCCCGGGTCCTCAAAATTTTGGAATCCAGTTTTCCGGTCCGGTCTGGTCTAAAATCGAATTTTTCTGGTCCGGACCGGAAAAACCGGTTAGTTTAAAAAATGCTTTTTTTATTTTTATACAAAAGTTTCATTAAACTTTCAATCAACTTATATTAAAATTATGAGATTATATTAAAATTAATATTAATATGAAAGTATCATGAAAAGAGGTTTAAATAGCTCATGAATTAGTATTAGGAAGAAGAATAAGAGAAGGAAAAAACAACTCTTAAAAAAACAAAAATTTGCAAAAATCACAAAATCCGGTCCAAAATCGAAACCGGACTGGATCAGGCAGGTCTGGATCGGAACCGGATCGGATAAATCTAGTCCGATCGGTCCGAAAAAAATCTGTGATTCTGGTTCCCGTCGAAATTGGTTGCGGTCCGGTCCGATCCGTTCCGATTTTGGACCGGTGCACAGCCCTAGTTACACCCACGAATTTGTGATCAATATAATAAACTACTTTGTAGTTTGTAGTAGACTACCAAGCAAGGGTGAAAAAAACATTGATTTCAACTTCTCAGTTCTCATGCATGAGGGGTGATTTAATTGTCAATATATGAGTAGAAAAGGTATCCAGTAGAGGGGGGTTAACATTGTTATGAACATAAGCTTATAATCTAGCTAGTAATTAGAAAATAATAAAATATGGAAAGAAACTAGTAATTTGAGGGCCGTAAGAGAAAAGAGGTTGTTAGCTAGTGATCGTGTGTGATAACATGATAGTCCATGAATATTAGATACTACACTTGATCTTAACCAAAAGACTGAGAAAGGTATGTCCATCATGAGATGTACCTTAGTTTTTTAGCCCTTGTTATCATTTATTATAGTATTTAATTATCTCTAGCTAGTCTCTATGGATTTAATAAGAGAAAGCTTTTATTTAGTTTAAGGCATCGTGGCACGCTTAAATAATGGTGTGTCATTATGAGCAACCTCTTATATACGTTATAGACTTATTGTGCGGGCTATTAGTTACTCCATTAATGTATTAACAATACAATAATCTCATTACAACCTTAGTCAAAATGAGCCTCACTTAGTCACTTATTAGGCATCTCTAAAATAACATTTAACTTTTAAAAGGCAAAATTAGCTTATTGGCCCCTTCAATTTAGTCGATTGTGGTCAACCACCTAAATACTTAAGTTCACCAATTTTTCCCCATTACTTTCATCAAATATGAAATTATTCCCCAATAATATTTCCCGGTGAATTCCTCACTAGAACATATGATATGGCCCACTTTAACCATTAGAATAGATTTTCACTAGACAAATACTCCCTCCGGTTCCGAAAGATCTTCCTTGTACCAAGGAGGATCAATTTGTGTGGGGTCTTGGGTGGGTAAAGTAGGAGAGAGAAAGGGGTTAAGGAAAATAAACAAATAAAAATGGGTAAAGTAGGAGAGAGAAAGGGAGTAAAATTGAATTAATAGTGTAATGGTGGACCATATGATAGGGACATGAGAGGGTAAAAAGGGAAAAAAAAAATTGCCAAATAAGGAATAAAGTAAAAGAGGGAAGATCTTTTGGAAACGCACTAAAACGAAAAGAGGGAAGATCTTTAGGAACCGGAGGGAGTATAACTAGCAGTTTTTTGGAGGAGAAGTAAAATAGACATGTTAACAATCAAGCGTGAATCATCCTTAATTGTCAGTAAGGGATTGTTTAAAGATTACATAACGTATTTGAGTATAAGTTAGTATAAAGATTTATTGAGTATTCTAGATTTTAACGTAGGTTATGACAGAGGCGGAGCCAACATGGGTCACGTGGGGTCACGTGACCCCTCGAATTTAAAAAAAAAAATTAAGGACTTTTCGTAAAAAAAAAAAAAAAAAAAAAAAAAATTTAAAGCAGCAAGTTCAGCGGACAGGCGATTAAAGAGGACTGCAGTGCGCCAGTGCCCTGTCCCCATCAACAGGCTTTGTCTGCTGTTTTACACTTTTACTGTTGTGGACTTGTGGTCTGCCACTTACCACTTGCCACTTGGGCCCACTTGTTGTGTCATGTGTGAATGTGATAATTAAATCAAAAATTAAAAATCAAACAATACAACTCATCGTCTCATCTCTCACCGCTCAAGGAGACCGACTGGACTGGCGACTCACGTCTCAAGAAATTTCATTCGCCCAGTTCAGCGGCTTCACTGCTTTCAGACGCCGGAGTCCGTCCAGGCGACCTGCGATCTGCGACCACCGCACCGGCGCACCGCACCTGCGCACCGTACCTCCGAGGCTCCGACAGTAGTCCGACGGTCCAACCGGAGTTCGTCCATCAGGTATTGTAATTTTAAACAGTTTTAAATTTTAATTCTTTTACATTGTCAGTTTGTTATTAAGTTTTTTTTGTGAATGTGTGAAATGTGAATTTGTTAGGTAGTGTTAATTAATTTATAATTTTCTATGATGATTTAGTTTCTTTATGATGGTAATTTATTGATTGATTTTCATATAGTTTAATAGTTAGTTCATATGTGTTAATTTGTATTAAATAATGAATATAGGAAACGATGAGTGATATACCTAGATCAAAAAAATCAAAGGCAATGGGAAAACAACCCGATCTTCGACACTTTATGTTCAAGAAAATGAGATCTCAAGATAATTCATGTTCTTCAACGCCACCGGTAGATAGTGGTACTCCGTCATCTAATGCTAGTGCGTCTCCATCTTATGATTCTCCTCAAATTAACGAAAATGATATGAATTTGGGTGGTTCAAATACGGATAGTGTGCCATTAGAGAATGAAGAGTCGGTTTATGATGTTGAACTTCTTCCTCATGACCCGGGAAAAAGAATAAACATAATGGATTATCCTTCAAATCAACGTAATGCGATTAGGAGGGCATATATCCTTAAAAAACCTTGTCAACCAAAAACTCATAACTTCCCTCAAAGAGATCTTGGGGGGCCGCGCCCGCGTCGATTTGTTGCTTCTTGGTTTGATAAATGGGATTGGCTTGAATATAGTATCGAGAAAGATGCGGCATTTTGTTTTGTTTGTTACTTGTTTAAGAATGATATTGAAGTTAATGTGGGAGGAGATGCATTTGTAGATGGAGGATTTAGGTCATGGAATAAATCGGAAAGGTTAATGTTATTGATTTAGATGAAGTTAATGTTTCTTTGCGTAGTAAAATTTTCAATATTGAATATTTTTTGTCTTTTTTGTGACCCCGCGATTTTGAAATCCTGGCTCCGCCACTGGGTTATGATATCACTTTTCGATGAAATTTTCGTTGAAAAATCTAACTAGGGTTTAATTTCGCATTCTAAAGTATAGGAGGCGAATTGCTACAATTGAAAGTCAATGGGGTTGATTTCACAACCGTATACAGATAAGGGGAAATTTTGCGAATTTTTTTGTTGTGGAAATTGAAATAGAGTTATTTTGGGGAACTGTCTAAAGTACAGCCTTAGGAGTTATGTGGGCCATAATATCTCACATGATTTTTAGAAGCCCAATAAGGAGGAATCTCAATCCCTTTCCGTTTAGGACGGGTGCAAAAACTTTTATGTCCTTGGGCCATTACCACTAGTACAAACCAGGCCTTATTGTTGACTGTTCAAGACATTTTGTGATGTCATACATCGGGAGTACATGTTTCGGTTACTCCCAAATAGACCTGGTTATTGGGCCAGTCGGGTCAGGGTCAGTGCAGGTCGAAAGCGGGTCGGGTCATAAGAGGGTTGCCTCATAAATGATTGACGGCGGGTCGGGCCAAATGGGTAGTGGAACGATAGCGGGTCGATAATGGATGGGTCGGTAAACCAGCAAGAAAAACAAGGAACAAAGAGAGCCAAAAGTGAATATAAATGAATGCGAATCCGAATATGTAATTGTTTTTACAAAACCTATTTTATTTTTCAAAATTATTGGGTTTCTTTGTTGGCCCTATAATGGCCCTGTCCAATAATGACTATAGGCGTGTTTTTATTTCGCCTACGCGGGATGAGCGCGTATTAGTTTTGACTACCCCACTGTAAAGGTTTTATTGAAAATTGTTTTGAAAGAAGTCTCCAACAATTCTTTTTAGGAAGAATCATAAACCTAATTGGATATGGGAAAACCGTAAGGACAAATTATCCAATGTAGATTTCCCCGTCCTGACTCCATAGATGGTCAAAATGAACCAAAGATTGAGTTCGGGGGTGAGGGTGCGAATATAATCATAATGAACCACATTCGCCCAAAGTTGGCCTCTACTAAATATCGATTCATTGCAAATTTTATGCCAAAGAATAATCATGTAATATTTTTAAGCACTAAAAATAATTAGTCAAAGTTGGTTCAAGAAACACATACAAATACTATTTTTTAGTGACAAGTTATTATGCAATCAATATTACAGGGAACCTAGCAGGTTGTTCAAATTAATCTGATTAATATTAGAACAGTTCTTTAGGTCTTTGATTAGCAATAATAACATATGGGTGATAAAAACAATAAAGCAGGGACAATCATATAATATGCATAGAATGATCATACAGGCATGATAATATATGAAAAAAAAAAAAGGTTTAGAAGAATATACAGTAGAGCGATTTTATATTAAAGATCTACATCATGAAATAAGTGGTTAGTAACTTCAAAGCAATAAAAATATAGAATTTATTCAAGGATCCTCATGTATTGTACCTATGCGGCTTAGATTGAGGAGCGCAACAATGTTTAGGCGGAGCAATCGTGAAACTAAGATCACAGTGTGATTAAGAATTGATTGAAAGTATTGAAAGTACTTGAGTGTTTGAAGTATTCGAAGTGTATTTCGGAGTATTCGAGAGAATTTGTGTGCGTGAAATAATAATATGAAAAGCCGTCCGTAATTCGGGAAATTACGGATATTTATAGGAAAAAGGAGACGTGCGCTCCACGCAAGACCTGCGCCAGGCGCAGTCCTACGTGGCAGGCGCAGTGCCACGCGTCAGGCGCACATTGGTGTGCCTGACGCAGCCAGTCCAATCAGGTTTAAGCACGTGTAAACGCGTTTTGAAAAGATAGAAAAGAAAGTTGCGTCTCACACAAGACTTGCGTCAGACGCAGGACTCTATGTGAGTCACAAAATCTACGTGTCAGGCGCTCATTGGCTCGCCTGACGCGTTCTGGCCTGTGTGCTGGACGTACGTGGCACGCTGAGCGCAGTCTCCGCGTCCGGCGCATATTCTGGAATATTCGAGCATATTCGTTTGGGCGTCTTTCGAAGATACCTTTTTTATCCCTAAAAATCCGGAGATGCAATTTTACGGATTAAAAATCTGATTTATTTATCAAAGATAAAAATATTTATTAAAATAATAAATATTTGATTGGGCTTTTAAATGGACTTAAAACATTTTATGGGCTTAAAATACAATTAATCATCATGAACAATTAATTGGGCTTTAGAATATCATTTCAAAACACATTTTGGATTGGTTCTTTAAATTGCTCTTCCATTGGGTCGCGCCAACTAATACCGCGGTATGTTTCATCATCGGATCCGTAAATGGAGAGACACGATTATGTGTCTACAGAAGCCCCCACTTTGACTGAGGTTCAGAAAACCGAATGTCAAAGTATACGGTGTCGGGACGGAGAATAATTCTAAACGCTCTGCAGTTTAGAACTGATCTATATACGCCGGTCTCTGCAAAATAAAGTTAGTATGCAGGACAATAACTACAAGCAATCTGATTACCTGCAGAAAAAGATGTTAGCAGATAGGTGCAAATAACTCAGATAAAGCACACAATGATGCAATAATGCAAACTTAGACTCTCTAAGGATGCATGAGACGCTATGCAAGGATTAAGGTTATGCAAAGCTAATGGGGATGACACGTCATGCAAGGTCAGGGTTATGCAAGACTAGGGTGTATGAAATGCAATGCAAGGTCAGGGTTTTGCAAAGCAGCAATGTAAGGTCAGGATTTTACAAGGCTAAAAGATGAAATGCAGTGCAAGGTCAGGGTTTTGCAAGGCTAGGATGATCTGGATATGTAAAGAGATAGAATGATTAGAAATAGATTGAATGATTTTCGAAACTCGTTTTTAGTAAATAATCGGGGTTCGTAATGGAGGTCTGCAGATTACAACTTTCCGGGAGTTTGATTTGGAGGAACTACCACTCATATAGGAAGCCCCCGCTTTGGGTGAGCTTGCCTGAATTAGGCTTGAGCCTTATGCAAGGATTAAGGTTATGCAAAGCTAATGGGGATGACACGTCATGCAAGGTCAGGGTTATGCAAGACTAGGGTGTATGAAATGCAATGCAAGGTCAGGGTTTTGCAAAGCAACAATGCAAGGTCAGGATTTTGCAAGGCTAAAAGATGAAATGCAATGCAAGGTCAGGGTTTTGCAAGGCTAGGATGATCTGGATATGTAAAGAGATAGAATGATTAGAAATAGATTGAATTATTTTCGAAAATTATTTTTAGTAAATAATCGGGGTTCGTAAACGAGGTCTGCAGATTACAACTTTCCGGGAGTTTGATTTGGAGGAACCACCACTCATATAGGAAGCCCCCGCTTTGGGTGAGCTTGCCTGAATTTGGCTTGAGCCTTGATTGAAATGTACTTGATCTGATATTGCAATGTAGTTGATCTGATATTGAAATGTAGTTGCTATGTCTTGAGCATTGAGAGTTTTCACTAGGGATTGCACTGGGGATTCTTCTTTGGGAAGTTGACATAGGTAAAGTCAAATATCGCCAGAAACTATGGAATTGTCGGAGAGTCATTCGAGGAAAAGGAGAGTTTGGATTGAAAAATAAAAAGGTTTGAATTTGTGACTTACATAAATGTAGGTAGGAAAAGGCTTTAACGAGGCCAGGTTCAGATCACTCGAGTCTATGTCGGGATCTAGAAAGAGATTATGCTCCTAAATTCTAGAAAGTCAAATCATTAGACCATGACTAATTTTATTTTATTGAAGCAGTCGGACCTCGAGATGAGGATTCCTACGTATCCTTACAGAATCAGATCATTCGTAGTTCAGGATCTGATTTTTTTTTATATGTTTGTGCCCTAACTTTTGCCTAGGTCGCCCTTTCGGGTTTTCAACCTAGCGGGCTTGGACATATCTTGAAAAAGGAGTTATAGAAAGGTTGATGGAAAGTTGAAAGGTTAAAGGCTTTAGGCTTAATGAAGGTTGAATTGGTTTAGCAAATGAAGGGTCATGGATTTGGATTATAGGTTAAGGATTTTGATGGATTGAAGGACTTGAATGAGGGGTAGAACTTGTGTGCAAGCCCCCTAGCTTGATCTTTTATTTTGCCTTTGGCTCTTTTTTTTTTGCATTTTTTTTTGTCCTGTACGTTTTCTTTTTTTTCGCACTTTGAATTTCTTTCATTTTTTTGTTTTTGCCAGGCATTGATCTTTTTTTTTATGTAGTAAGGCTTGCACACAAGCTATTGGTTTAGGGTATTGGAAGGCTTGAAGGCTATTTGTGGAGCTTTGGTTTTTGAAAGGTTTATTTGACTAATGGAGATGATGGCTTAAAGGATTTTATTTTGGCTAGCATGAGATGGTTTATGGATGATGGTTATTGGAATGAAAGGGAGAGGGGAATAACTCTTGATCCAAAGGATGTCCTCTTTTCTTCTTTTTCCTTTTTTTATTTCAGATCTCTTTTTTTTATTAGTCAAAGTTCATTATGTGATTTAAGTTTCATCATTGAATTAGAAGCATAAATAAAATGATGGAAGGCCAATGAAAATGAAAATGAAATTCTTTTATTAATCAGAAATAAATAGAACAAGGCTTATTAGAAATAAAAACTTAAATGCCATAGACTCGACAAGAAAGGAAATGAAGGAGCTAGGGGAGGGACTCTCCGACTCAACCTAGAAAACTAGCGTTAAATGACTAAACCCCGACGTTATTTAGGTGCTGCCCAAGGGGTTGCTGTTATTGCTGACTTTTGCTGCAGGCGAAATTGGCAATCTACCGTCTTCAACCATATCCTGCAGGTGATTCTTTAAGGTCCAACACGTAGATATTGGGTGTCCATTCCCTTGGTGGTACTTGCAGTAGGCATTAGGATCCCACCTCTTGGATCTATTTTCGGGAGCGAGTGCCGAGTAGGGCCAATAGGCTGAAGTGCTCCCTTTGCATGAAGTCTAGTGAAGGCTTCTTCTAGGGACATGCCTAAAGGTGCGAATGTTCTTTGAGGCTTTTGATAACCTCTCTTTTCAGCATCTATGGCATTAACATCAATGCTTTTGGAGCTAGAAGGGCTATTATTACTCTTCTTGAAAGAGTTGTTGTTGTTGAAACCCTTGTTCTTGTTGGCCTGTATCTCTTCTTCAATCAGCAGGCCTACCTTATAGAGCTTCGTGAAAGACTCTATAGGTTGGAATTTGATATGATCCCCATACTTCGGCTGCAGGTTACGGATCACCAGTCGGACCTGATCCTCCTGAGATGGCTTGTTAATCATTTGTGCATCTTTATCCCTCCATCTGTTAAGGAAGGTGACGAAGTCTTCGTTGGAGTTTTGCTTAGTTAACTCCAACTCACGAAGGCCAATGGAAAGCTGAGTATTGTAGATGCATTGTTTGTGGAACTCTTCTCTGATATAGTCCCAGTCATTCAGCTTGGCTTTGTTCAGTGATCTGAACCACTTGGATGGATGTGCATCCAAGGTTAAAGGAAAGACATAAGCAAATAGGTCCTTGCTCATGCCCTTGAGAGCCATAGAGATGGAAAATGCTCTCAAGTGGTCATCTGGGTCTTCGACCCCCTTGAATTTTGGGAGGTCACCCAAGGTTACCTTTTTAGGGAGTTTTTCCCTTAGTTCAGGATCAATGATGGCATGGCCATGAGCCTGACTCTCGAGTGCGGGAATTGACTGGATCAATTGCTCGAGTTTTTCGAATCTCAATTCTACGTCGGTTTTGAATGGTGGTGGAGTGTCGCCTTGCTTGTCCTCTTCAGTTAGCTTCTCCCTCAGTGTCTTAATCTCTTTGTCTTGTTCCTCAAGACGAGAGTTCATCAGTGTGAGTTGAGCCATAATGGCACTGAGTTGTTCATTAGTTTCCCCCATTTCAGATGATGCTTCAGAAGAGTCGGAGGATTCGTCTGAGAAGGTTAGGATGCGCTTGACGAGTCTGGGAGTAGGTCGATCTTGTATCCTCTCTATCGGGCGTTCCCAAGTTATAACCTCACGATCCGTCCTGAACAGAAATCGAATGGACCTCGTGAATTTTAGGAAATAATGTTTTCGAAATAAGAAATGGAGATGAGAAATGGAAAGTGGAAATGAGAAATGAGAAGTGGAAATGGAAACGGAATTGAAAATGGGAAATGAAAATGGAAAATGATTTTGAAATGGAAATGGAAATGATTATGGGTTTTGGACTAGTATAGACTTGACCATGATGGAGACATGGGCCTAACTATATGCAAATGCAGACACGAACTGGACTGGACTATGCAAGCAGACTGGACTCCACGATTGAGTTTAGGAGAGACTAGACTTTGAACTTACGGGTGAGCAAGTAGGCTAGACTCTTAGGAAGATTGGACAATAAGGGAGACTAGACCCTTAACTTAAAGCAAGCAGGCTAGGCACCTAGACTTTGAACTTACGGGTGAGCAAGCAGGCTAGACAACTAGACTTCGAAACTTACATTAAACTAAGCAGGCTAGACTCAAAAATTGCCTATAGACTTAAGGAATGCTAGACCTTGAACTTATGGGTGAGCAAGCAAGCTAGACACAACAATTGCCTATGGACTTAAGGAATGCTAGACCTTGAACTTACGGGTGAGCAAGCAGGCTAGACACAACAATGCCTATAGACTTAAGGAATGCTTAGACCATGAACTTACGGGGGAGCAAGCAGGCTGGACTTTAGAGGAATTTGGGCTATTATGAACTTTCGAAGGAATTGGACTTGACTAGAGCCTACATGGAGATGCAAACTAGACCTAGGATATGAATTGGGCCTAAATAGATCTAAGTTTGGATTAGATTAACATATAGGTTTGATATAGACTTGGAGATGCATATGGGCTTGACAATGGAAATAGACTAGGATTGGACTTAGAATGGAATGGACTGAGACTAGATTTGGACTGGGCTTGACATAAATTGGGGTTCACGTAAAGATGCAAATGGACCTAGATTTGACATGAGCTAGACTTATATGGGCCTAAGATGGACTCTAACGAATGCATAGACTCAACGGGCCTAATATGAATGCAAAATGGACTCTAATGCATATGGGTCTAGAATGAATGCAAGTGAATTAGGTCGATTGGATTGGATTGGAGGTGCTTGGAACGGGCTTAGAACTTTTTGAAATTCATTTTTGAAAGGAACCCCTTATTTTTTATCTTTTATTAGGAAAAGATGATGGATTGATTTGAAAATAATTTTTTTGGAAAGGTCGTGGTATGATGGTGATTAGTAAATGTTTTTTGAAAAAGGTAGAATAGACATGGGTGTAGGATTGATTTTGAAAAGACGTAAGTTTTTTGAAATTGATTGAATATGGTGGGGTAAGATTGATACGGAAGATTAGTTGAACAACAGGGAGGAAATGGGAAGAGGTAGACATGCATGACAACTCTAACTCTACAATGACCCTTTAGATGCATTCTTTTTTTTTTTTAGGACATACTTGACCTTGCATGAAAAGACTGATTTTTTAATGTTTGATTAGGTGAGAACCCTAAAAATGACCATGTATTACGCGGATGCAGATAGCCAAATATAGAACTGAACGTAGGATCGACCATTACAGCGACTAAATCAACGAAAAGCGCGCGATGCACGGAGCTCGCGTGCCGCACGGCCACGTGCGGCGCGGGAGTGGTGCGCTAGGCGCAACTTAATGCGCTTGGCGCACTACTCCCCGACACGTTTTTCGGGGATTTAGGCGACGAATTGGCCGAGTGACGAACTTTTTCTTGTTTGTTTGACGCGGTTTTCAGGAACGATGCATAATAATGACGAATTGACAGGATAATAACAGGCAATAATTGCAATCACAGGCAAATGTCACATAACATGGATGCAAAAGTTCCAACCTAAAATCCAGTTCTATGTTTGAAACTATTGGTTAGGTTTAGGTTCAGTCTGAAAAGGGTCCATGACTAAGAGATTGATCCCACGCTTCGTACCCCTGCTTAAAGAGGTGGCCACGTGTAAGACGTACTCCAGTCTCAAGTCAGGAATAAGAGAACAATGCCATGGTTGGGTAGGTTTGCTTATGACTAAGATCCAACACTATCCCTCAGGAAGCTTTTTGGAAGGACAAAGCGCAAACCCCCCGGGGGTGACCTCACACATAGAACATGTGCTAATGAGGCAAGGTAGATTGTCCTTATGGTGGCTGAACAATAGCCATGCATGTGTAAAACTGTATATTATTCAAAGGCATAAAATAAGAATGAATCGTATTTTTCAAGTTTCACCCACTCATTTAAAATAATTAATTTTTTCAAAATCCTCCCCAGTGGAGTCGCCAAATTGTAGGCATGTTTTTATTTCGCCTACGCGGGATGAGCGCGTATTAGATTTGACTACCCCACTGTAAAGGTTTTATTGAAAAATATTTTGAAAGAAGTAGCCAACAATTCTTTTTAGGAAGAATCATAAACCTAATTGGATATGGAAAAACCGTAGGGACAAATTATCCAATGTAAATTTCCCCGTCCTGACTCCATAGATGGTCAAAATGAACCAAAGATTGAGTTCGGGGATGAGGGTACGAATATAGTCATAATGAACCACATTCGCGCAAAGTTGGCCTCTACTAAATATCGATTCATGCCAAAGAATAATCATGTAATATTTTTAAGCACCCTAAAAATAATTAGTCTAAGTTGGTTCAGAAAACACATACAAAGACTATTTTTTTGTGACAAGTCATTATGCAATCAATATTACAGGGAACCTAGCAGGTTGTTCAAATTAATCTGATTAATATTAGAACAGTTCTTTAGGTCTTTGATTAGCAATAATAACATGTGGGTGATAAAAACAATAAAGCAGGGACAATCATATAATATGCATAGAATGATCAGGCAGGCATGATAATATATGAAAAAAAAAAAAGAGAAAGGTCTAGAAGAATATACAGTAGAGCGATTTTATATTAAAGATCTACATCATGAAATAAGTGGTTAGTAACTTCAAAGCAATAAAAATATAGAATTTATTCAAGGATCCTCAGCTATTGTACCTATGCGGCTTAGATTGAGGAGTGCAACGATCTTTAGGCGGAGCAATCGTGAAACCAAGAACACAGTGTGATTAAGAATTGATTGAAAGTATTGAAAGTATTTGAGTGTTTGAGTGTTTGAAGTATTCGAAGTATATTTCGGAGTATTCGAGAGAATTTGTGTGCGTGAAATAATAATCTGAAAAGCCGTCCATAATTCGGGAAATTACGGATATTTATAGGGAAAAGGAGACGTGCGCTCCACGCAAGACCTGCGCCAGGCGCAGTCCTACGTGGCAGGCGCAGTGCCACGCGTCAGACGCACATTGGTGTGCCTGACACAGCCAGCCCAATCAGGTTTAGGCACGTGTAAACGCGTTTTGAAAAGATAGAAAAGAAAGTTGCGTCTCACACAAGACTTGCGTCAGACGCAGGACTCTGTGTGAGTCACAAAATCTACGTGTCAGTCGCTCATTGGCTCGTCTGATGCGATCTGGCCTGTGTGCTGGACGCACGTGGCGCGCTGAGCGCAGCCCCCGCGTCCGGCGCATATTCTGGAATATTCGAGCATATTCGTTTGCGTGTCTTTCGAAGATACCTTTTTTATTCCTAAAAATCCGGAGATGGAATTTTACGGATTAAAAATCTGATTTATTTATCAAAGATAAAAATATTTATGAAAAATATTTATTAAAATAATAAATATTTGATTGGGCTTTTAAAATGGACTTAAAACATTTTATGGGCTTAAAATACAATTAATCATCATGAACAATTAATTGGGCTTTAGAATATCATTTCAAAACACATTTTGGATTGGTTCTTTAAATTGCTCTTCCATTGGGTCGCGCCAACTATACCACGGTATGTTTCATCATCGGATCCTTAAATGGGGAGACACGATTATGTGTCTACAATGACCCCATCCAATGAAACCCTGTCCAATAAAAGCCCTGTAAAATTGACTCTAACCCTTTAGCCATTGGACTACCCTGTCCAATAACCAGGTCTACTCCCAAATACTAGGGAGAGTATGATCTTCTATTTCATTTTGGCTCTATTCACTTCAACTGATTTTATTTGAAGTTATTTATCTTGACTTATTTTATCTTAGCTTATATGTCTGAAATTATTTTGTCTAACAATATCTTATTTGTGTGGTAAATTGTCTAAAAATAATAATTAATTATCTTTCTCAATTGCAAGATTTAGTTCTTTTACGATTGAGTTGGTGGATAAAAGGTTGGGGGGATCCTTTCCCTAACTCTTCTCATGACATTATAAGCAACCCAACTTGCCTTGCTGGGGCGAAAAATCGGGAACTGCAGTCTTTTCATCAAGCTCCCAAGCCTACGGCTATGTGCAGTCCTCCCCCTCTCAATATCATGAAATGGAACGTTGATGCCTCTTTTCATCCTTCCTACCATCAAGCGGCTATTGGTGGTGCCCTAAGGGACCACTTGGGTCGTTTTATCTGCGTGTTCTCTGCCCCTATTCCGCTCATGGAAATTAACTTGGCGGAGGTCCACGCAATTCATCGTGCCATAAAGCTAACACTAGGCTGCAACCGCTTCAATTCGTCACACTTGATCGTGGAGTCCGACTCTAGTAATGCTGTCAAATGGTGTGTCGAGGATAATGTTGGACCATGGAATATCAACTTTGTTTTAAACTTCATCAAGAATGCAATGAGATCCAGCCCAAGTTTCAGCATCATTCACAAGAAAAGAGAGACAAATGTTGTTGCGGACACTCTAGCAAAGTAAGGTTTGAGTAGATTAGATGAGTTCGTTGCTTGGCTATAGATCTTGTAACTTTTTTGGTTTTGAACTATACTCCTATTTGGTGGTACTCCTTGTTTTGAAGGCTGCCGCAATAGGGGATTTGTACTCTAAAATTGCCTCAGATTAATAAAAACTGTAGGATTATATAAGTACTCTAAGCGGAATTTCATGAATCAAATTCATAAGCACTTAAAACAGGATCTCATGCATATACATTCAAGGATCACATAATAGTTCGGAATTTACCTTTGAAGCGTGAATTCCACAAAGCTTGAATAACCCAGATTAAGAACCTCAATTGCGATTCCTCTACTTGGTCCACCAACCCGGATCAACACTCCACCAATGCTAGTTGGAAGGAAGAAATTCTTCTTCTACTTTAATGGAGTTTTTTGTGACTTTTGGAAAGAATATGAGAGAGAGAAGAATAATGAAAGATATCTAGTATATCTCCTTATTGCCTAACCAAAAAATATATAGATATAATTAGGTTAGGAGGAGAATCAATTCTCCTCTCTCTTCCTCTTGGCCGGCCACCCTAGGGCCCCTTATGGGCTCTAGGTTTCTTTTGTTGATCCAAGTATTTTGTGTGACCTAATAGGATCCATTATATTGGGCTTTGGGTTTATTATTTCCTAACCCAAAGTTCTATAGCATTCTCTAGCAAGACGTATAGACGACCCAATAGAACGAATTTATTATCTCTATAATACGATCCATAATATAATTAGTAATTGCATTTAAGTCGAGGACATAAATCCTTCAATCTCCCACTTGTCCGAGACGAGTGTGCAATGTTTAATTTCCTCAAGTCTCTTAATGTCTTAATTTGATAGTATGATCATATTTACATATCATCCATACTAGTTTTCAAATTAATCCTTGAAATCCGAGTTCGAATTGACAAACAAATGATCATCGAATGATCCATTTGAGCACGGCCATGCATTTTTCAATTTTCGCTCTTCAAGGGGCCAAGACACCTATCCTATCTTGTATAGGAGGACCTTTTCAATCTTATGGTAATCAATACTCCCACTCAATTTTTAGCACAACTCGAATCTTGCCTTTATAGTCCCCTTTTACGGCATGACGTTTGACAAGTATCAAAGTTATACCAATCATTGGGCTAAGTAATGTTCCACTCATGTTTAAGGAATCTACTAATATAATTTTGAAGTTATAAAACTTCTAAGCGAGGTCTAGTTCGACTATGTATCAACTATACATATCCATATGATTGATTAAACATCTCTATGTTTCTATAGCCCATGAAACGGTGCTATCAATCAATCTTATATGCTAATCCCTTTAACAAGTCATTCATGTCCAGTTTAATGACTTAGATTAGGAACTTTTAATATTCTACGAATTCGTTCACTTATGGTGTTTCATTTATCAAATCACATATTTGACAAAACCATAGAATTCAAGATATATTTTGGACATTTTATTTAATACTAAACCAATAATTAAATAATGTAAAATTTATTCTTATAAACATAAATAGCAAAACCATGTCTTTACATTGTAACAAGTTTCTCTAAACCTAGTACAATCTAAAGCCACTCTAACATTTGCTTCAAGCCTATAGCCCTAGCGTGACACTCATGCTTGGGTTGAGGTAGTGGTTTAGTGAGTGGATCGGCCACATTCTCATCCGTGTGAACTTTGCGAGATCCCGACATCCTTCCTCGTCAACAATCTCCCTAATGAGGTGATACTTCCTCATTACATGTTTGGATTTGTTATGTGATCTCGGTTCTTTTTGCTTGCGCAATAGCACCATTGTTATCACGTAACAACTCAATCCCTTCTAGAGCACTAGGTACGATATCCAGCTTCTGTCAAGAATTTCTTGATCCAAACCGCTTCTTTAGCTTGCTTCAACGCCGCTAAATATTCCGATTACGTCGTAGTGCGCTACAAGTGCTTTGCTTTGAGCTCTTCCGGCTCACCTGCTCCTCCATTTAGACGAAAGACATACCCCGACCGAGAGCGGTAATCATCTCTCGTCGGTTTGGAAGCTTGCATCCGTGTAACCTTCAACAACCAACTCACTTTGTCCCCCATAAACTAAGAACATGCCTTTAGTTCTTCTCAAGTACTTAAGGATGCTTTTAGGCTGCGATCCAGTGTGCTTCTCCTGGATTTGCTTGGAACTCCGCTACACATGCTCAAGGCATATGCAACATCCGGTCGAGTACTTATCATGGCATACATGATAGATCCTATAGCCGAAGCATAAGGAATGCTACTCATTCGCTTTAACTCATCGAGTTCGGTCGGGCACGACTCTTGCTAAGCGATATGCCATGTGACATGGGAACGAAACCTCTCTTCGAGTTTTCCATGTTGAACCTTGTAAGAACCTTATCAATATAAGTTTCTTGACTTAGTCCAATCATCCTTCGAGACCTATCTCTATGGATTTTGATTCCCAGTATGTACTCAGCTTCTCCTAGGTCCTTCATAGAGAAACAACTTTTCAACCATTCCTTGACTGACTCAAGCATTGGTATGTCATTTCCCATGAGTAGTATGTCATCTACATACAATACCAAGATGACTAAGTCTGCTCCCACTAAACTTCTTGTAGACACAAGATTCTTCTTCGCTTTTGATGAAATCAAATTTCTTGATTGCTTCATCAAATCGAAGATTCCAGCTTCCGAGATGCCTCGCTTCAATCCATAAATGGATCTCTGAAGCTTCGCAAACCCTTTTAGGATTTTACGGATCCTCAAAACCCTCGGGTTGTGTCATGTACACATCCTCATTCAAGAACCCATTCAAGAATGCGGTTTTGACATCCATCTCGCCAAATTTCATAATCATAAAATGCAAAGAATCGCTAAAAGTATCCGAATTGATTTAAGCATTGCTCTCGGAGAAAAGGTCTCATCATAGTCTATACCATGAATTTGTCCGAATCCTTTTGCAACCGGTCTTGCTTTATATACATAGACATTCCCATCTTTGTCTGTTTTCAATTTGAACACCCACTTGCATCCAATAGGGTTAACCCCACTAGGCAAGTCGACCAGGGTCCAAACTTTATTCTCAGACATGGAGTCTAACTCGGATTTCATGGCTTCAAGCCATTTCTCAGAGTCTGGGCTCGTCAAAGCTTGTTTGTAGGTAGTAGGCTCCGAATTCTCCAAAATCATAATTTCGAGTTTTCGGTTAAGGGAAATCAACCAACCTTTTGTTTGGAATCCTTTCTCTACTAGATCTACGGGGCTCGAGCATCAAGAGAAGAGTTCTCTTCAACTCCTTGAAGATCTTCACTTGATTCAATTGGAACGGTAGGAGGTACATGCGTTGAATACATCATCTCCCGAACTAGACTTTCGTCTTGTCGTGCCGTCTCGACATAGTGTGAACCACGTCTATTTGTTGCTCATCTCGAATTTCTTCGAGAATTATTTTACTCCCACTTGTCTTTCTAGAAACAAATTCCTTTTCAAGAAAGACACCATCACGAGCAACAAACACTTTGTTCTCTTGACGGTTATAGAAGTAATAACCCCTTGTCTCTTTTGGGTATCCCACAAAGAGACATTTATCTCGACTTGGGTGCAAGCTTGTCGATAGTAACCGCTTTACATAGACCTCACATCCCCGCATTTTAAGAAAAGACAAGTTTGGAGTTTTTCCATTCCATAACTCATATGGAGTCTTTTCAACGCTTTGACGGGCTCCTATTTAGTGTGTGTGCGGCGGTTTCGAGAGCGTATCCCCAAAAAGAAATCGGAAGATCGGCAAGACTCATCATTGATCGAACCATATCTAGCAAGGTTCGGTTCCTCCTTTCGTATACACCATTCAACCGTGGTGTTCCCGGTGGAGTTAATTGTGAAAGAATTCCACAACCCTTTAGATGATCATCAAATTCTTGGCTCAAATATTCACCACCACGATCGGATCGTAGTGCTTTTATTGTCTTACCAAGTTGATTCTCGTACTTCATTTTGGAACTCTTTGAATCTATCAAAAGATTCCGACTTATGTTTCATTAAGTATATATATCCATATCTACTCAAATCATCGGTGAATGTAATGAAGTAGTTAAACCCTCCCCTTGCCTTTGTGCTCATAGGACCACACACATCCGTATGTATGAGTCCTAAAAGATCGCCGGCTCTTTCACCTTTTCCAAGAAATGGTGATTTTGTCATCTTTCCCATTAAGCATGATTCACATACATCAAATGATTCAAAATCAAATGATGGAATTATACCATCCTTTTGTAACTTGTGAATACGCTTTTGGTTTATATGACCCATTCGACAATGCCAAATGTAGGTTAGGTTGGAATCATTTGATTTTTGTTTCTTGCTATCTATGTTATAGATTTGTAATGACTTATCAAGCACATATAAGCCATTTATCAATTTAGCATTGGCATAGAACATATTATTGTAAGAAATGGAACAACACTTGTTCTTTATTTCAAAACAAAACCCTTCGAGAATCCAAAACCAAAACGAAATTATGTTCTTAGTTATTGAAGGAACGAAATAACAATTATTTAGTTCTAAAATAAGCCCGGATGGCAAGTGTAGACTATAGTTTCCTATGACAAGTGCAAAGAACTCGTGCTCCATTTCCAACGCGTAGCTCTACCTCGCCTTTTGCCGACTTCCTACTTCTTTTTAGTCCCCGCACATCATTAACTATGTGAGAACCACAACCAGGTATCCAATACCCATAAAGAAGTAGAAGTCAAATTGATTTCTATAACAAATATACCTGAAGTGGAAGCCCCGACTTCTTTTCCTCCAAGTATAGAGGGCGGTTCCTCTTCCGAAGTGTCCTATCTTGTGACAATGGAAGCACTTGCTTTCCGCGGCCACCTTTGGCTTGGCGGTTGGCTTAGGTTTTTCGAAGCAACAATGGCAACTTGCTTGCCTTTGTCCTTCTTTCCCGCCCATTTCTTCTTGAAACCCTTTCCCTTTTGAACTATCAAAACCTCTTTCTTTGGTTCAATCTTAGGGATGTTCCTTTCGGCGTTGACCAACAATCCATGCAACTCTTGCAAAGTCTTTTCGAGACTCATTAGTAATCACGGGAAGTGGGGTTTCTAAGACATCCTCTCGACCCTCGAGACCTCAAAATAAGTCTTAAGGTCCTTTCCCAATTAAGGAAATTTTCACCATTCGGCTGTCCTTTTCCGAAAAGGACGAATGTTGAAACCGGAGTTGTTGTTGTTGTTATTAGACATAGTATCTACGAGACGAAAAGCAAAGTTCAATTTTATGTTTATAAAGTAACCTAAAACATGCAAAGGTTTCTAGGTTGATCACCTATTCAATTTTAATGTCCCATTTGAATAAGTGTTTTACAAGATCCTATCAACATGCAACACTAAGCGAGACGGAGGCCTTATCTTTAACGTTACATTATCAAGGTAAGTAAACTCTTTTACTAATTATAACAAATTATAACTCTTGTTTAGATGGATAAACATCGCATGCTTAACTATCTCTTGCTTCAAAATTCAAAACGCTTTTGATAATTTTGTTAAGGACAACCAAACTAAGTTGTAAAATTCGCAATTTTACCTTATATTCCCAAAATTAATGATAACACCCTGCGGAGGCATGACCTATTACTATTAATTAAGGGTTTGATAAGTACTTTATGTTTGGAAAAGCAACCTTAATATTTACGGGACCTAAGTTTATTATGTTGTTATGAATTAGTGAACTCTAGCGCATCATTCAACCAACATACAATAAACTTATAAGCATTTTAAAGAATAATAAAATGCGAAAATAAAATGATCTAGTATGGCTCCCTAATCCTAAGAACTAATCATCAATGGCTCATTCTTGGACTCTTCATGGATCTCCATCCACCTTATCCACGCCTTCTCGATGGACTTCGTCTTTGGATTACATAAGTATCACAATAATTTAAATAATAACTAAATTAAATAAATTACAAAATACTTAACGATACGCAGATCGTATTTAAAATTACAAGAATACATCACGACGCGCGGATCGTATTTTCTAACTTAATTTGGGCCATACTAGTCATACATAGCAATTATATCAAAATATATAAAAGCCACATCATAATATCACATATTATACTTGCCATCAATCAAAATATCAAATATTCTTAATTATGGTAAGTTGATAAAACATTTAAGTAATTCATAACCACCTAAAGATTATATCCTATAAATTTTCCTACTAATTTTAATTAGATTAAAGAATAAAATTATGGAATTATTTAACTGAAAATCTGCTCAATATACTAAAATCAGATTTAATGATTTCTAAAAAAAAAATTTTTTTTTTTTATTAAAATTGTGAAACAAAATCCAGCAGCACAAAGGCTGCCTTCCACGGCATCACTGCCCAGAACAACGAATGGCTAGAATTCCGGCAACCCCCACGTCAAGCACCTCACCGGAACTCACCGGCAACCCATTGCGAGCCGACGCCGGCAACATCTTGCCAGCACCAGCCACCAGCCAGCGCCCAGCAGCACGCTTGCTGCGCGCGTCATACGTGCGTCTCTGCGTGGCTGCTGCCACCACCGGACTTCGACGACTGCCCAGCCAGCGTCCGTCTATCCCTCACCGTCGTACAGACGGCAGACCACCGGAGCACCTTCTGGCGCCTACTGCCCACCGGCAGACCACCGGAGGCTGCTCCTATTCCTCCTCCTTAATTTTTTTTTTTTTTTTTTTTATTTGAAGGAAATTAAAATTACAACATTTGTAATATTAATTTAGTGATCTTAATTATATTAAACATAAACCTTTTTATGCCTAATTCAGAAAATTAAATCAAAATCTCCATTTTAATTAATTTTAGGGTTATTCTCATAAATTAATCTCTAATTCATATAAAACTCTTTTCACATGAATTAATTTTCACATATAAACAAATTTAAACATGAAAATCAGATTAATAATATGAACTTAATATTCGAAATAAAATCAGAATTTAAATTTCGAAATTTAGGGTTGAATTTTCAAAAAATTCGGCCACTTTATGTTGAAAAATTAAGCAATTAAATCTCCATTTAATCAATTCCAATTAATTATTCATTCCATAATTCAATTCCTCCCCTTAATCAATTAAAATTAGTGAATAACACATAATTATTATGACCAAAAATTATATGCAAGAGGCTAAAACTGATACCACTGTAGGATTATATAAGTCATTTACAGCGGAATTTCATGAATCAAATTCATAAAGACTTAAAACAGGGATCCCAATGCATATACATTCAAGGATCACATAATAGTTAGGAATTTACCTTTGAAGCGTGAATTCCACAAAGCTTGAATAACCCAGGTTAAGGACCTCAATTGGGATTCCCTTACCTGGTCCCCCCACCCGGATCAACACTCCACCAATGCTAGTTGGAAGGAAGAAATTCTTCTTCTACTTTAATGGAGTTTTTTGTGACTTTTGGAAAGAATATGAGAGAGAGAAGAATAATGAAAGATATCTAGTATATCTCCTTATTGCCTAACCAAAAAATATATAGATATAATTAGGTTAGGAGGAGAATCAATTCTCCTCTCTCTTCCTCTTGGCCGGCCACCCTAGGGCCCTTATGGGCTCTAGGTTGCTTTTTGTTGATCCAAGTATTTTGTGTGACCTAATAGGATCCATTATATTGGGCTTTGGGTTTATTATTTCCTAACCCAAAGTTACATAGCATTCTCTAGCAAGACGTATAGACGCTACCCAATAGAACGAATTTATTATCTCTATAATACGATCCATAATATAATTAGTAATTGCATTTAAGTCGAGGACATAAATCCTTCAAAAACAACTCGACCAAAATTATCAAATAAAAAAAAAAAGTCTGAACTTATTAAAACATATTTTGTCTGCAGTAAGTCAAAAGAAGTTAAAATAAGTTGAAATGAAGTGAGCTTTAAACATTTTTCATGAAAAATGAAGATGAATATTAGTTTTCCTTTGTTTGGCTTGATGGAAAACTATTAAGCTAAGAAGGGGAAAATGGAGATGTTAGGAATGAGAGAGTGGAGGAAAATGGTTTTCCTTCAAATTTTGAAGGAAAAATATTTTCAAAATAATGGAAAACTCTTTTCCACCTTAGTATTCCTTTTTTCCTCCAAAACAAACGCATCAGCAATGTTTTATCTTATGTTCCACTAAACTCATTCACCAATGGTGGATCCAAGAAAGAATTTCATGCACCATGATTGAAAACTAGTATGTAAAATAAATAAGATGATCATGGATAGTGAAAATGAGATTGTTTTGATTATTTATTTAGTATGAAAAAGGGTTCATATATGCTCTCCAAAAAAAATTTACAGATACTCTTTAATTTCAAATGCATACAATTTCCAATAAATCACATGTGACAACTGACAAAGGTAACACATACTGGATCAATTTCCTCTATTTATATATGCACCCCATTAGCGAAAATGTATCAGCTACTAGTATATTGAAAATTGAAATAACCTATAAAAACAATGTTAAAACATAAATCTTATATGAGATGGAACTGATTGCATTAGCTATCAGTCCACATATTAGAGTATATATATCCTTGTTATGTATAAGTTTTCTTTGTACTTCTTCTTTTTAATTAGGCCCTGTTGTGACTTGTGAGGTTGTGACATAATCAATGCCATATTTGGGAACCAACTCTTACCCAAGGATTGACTATGACACATGTTAAAGTGCTATCGTGCATTACTAACATAACACTCTTTGGCAATCTAAGGGTGACCACCCATACTAACAATATTGTCATTCATTCCTCTTAGAAAAGAGCAAGACACGTACATCACTTGTTATGTAAAGCTATGTCATCAATACCATAAATATTATACTTCTATCTTCCAAGGAAATGTCTCGGTGAGGTCCAATAAGTAAATTAAAACATTGAAAAAAAAAAGTTGGGTTTGATCAAGCCCACCAACCCAATAGGATACAATTAAAAGGATCAATAATGTGATTGATTAACAATCTTTGTCCAAGGAATGCAAGCCAAAAGTCACCTCTTTATCCTATTACTTAGTCAATCATTATTTCTTAGCCTAAACAATGAGGAGAGCATATACTCCCCATAAACTATAAATTCTCCAGACTCTAGACTCAGATTATCTAAGCAACGTTCCTAGTATTATATTATAGGATTTTTCTAACCTATACCATAAGGCATAGCCTGGCAATTGGGCGCCATCCTCCACACCCGCATCCGCATAAAATTCTCGTCCCCATCACCGCCCCACCACTCATTGCGGGGGAAAATTTCAGACCCATCCCCGCCCTATCGGGTACGTATTTAAACCCATCCCCGACCCCACCAACCACATGGGTACCCGCGCCCACTTCGTAACCACGTTGTACCCACTTTATACCCGCACCTTTCCTCCCATTAATTCCAAACAATATGCCAGTACTACAGTTGCAAAATTGGATTTTTAATAAATATTCTAATATATAATATATTCTTTAATAGAGAGTAGGGTATGAGATGAAAGAGAAGCGGGGCAGGCGGGGATGAGGCGGGGCGGGAGGGGATGGGGCGGGTATAACATAAAATCCACATCCGCTCCACCATCCATTGCGGGTACGATTTTCATCCCCATCCCCACCTCAGTTGGGCGGGGATGGGGGTGGGTCTCCTACTTGATCCGCCCCACTGCCATCCCTGCCTAGGCATAGGTTAAGAATTTTAATATTTCATTTTAGAAAAAGATAATACAAGAATATTCTATTTGAGGATAATAAATAAGAATAGATACTTAAGATCGAGATAATTATGTAAGGTTTTTTTAGTTTAGTTGGATTTGAAATGGATACTTGAGATCGAGATAATCATGTAAGATCGATATTATAGGTTAGAAAATCCTCATATTATAATTGCCTAATTCATGGTCTGTGTTTTGGGCCCAATAATAACAATATCCAAAGCCCAGAGAAATCCGTAACAATATCTGTGAGTAGATGCAAATACAGCAGAAGGGAAATGGAATCATCAGTTTGTTTGAATCTCGTAAAAAAGTATGACCTAATACACTGTATGTTACTCAAAGATTCTATCCTTTTTTTATCATTTTGTTTATCCAGTTGAGATATCGTTCTCATTGCATTATTAGTTCGAGCATCTAAATTGATTGTTACTGGCAACAGCCAACAAGCACATGAATGTCTTGACTCTTGAATAATAAAAAATATTACTCCTTATTCTGTTTCTCTTCTTATTTTTCTTGCAACTTACACAACGTAATCCGGATTAACGCTATCCCTGACTTAGAAAATTGCTAATTCATTCCATGTGTTAGCATTAAATTAAACAATGACTTAGAAGTCACCAAAACAGGATGATTAATGCTACTAAAGCTCTTGGTTAAGCCTCTCCCTAATACAGTAATACTCATTCCGCTCTTTAAATGCAGCAACACATTTATCTCTACGGTGCATGTTAATTGTCCTTAGAGGTGTAATTATCCAATTTTCTCGTATTAAAAAACTCCCTATATTATATACTTCTGATAAGATGAATGTATAATGAACATATTAAACACTCCCTAAAAATGTGAGTTAGGAAATAGTTGTCCCACATTGAAGACTTAGAGAGATAATGACTAACATATAGATTGGTGGATTACTCCATAACTCCAGCTATCACCGTACCAATAGGTTTTAGGATGGAACCCTGCCAACCTTATGTGTGGTCAAATGAAGTTTTTATCATGGTATCAAAGCATTAGGAAATAGTTGTATATACCACATTGAAGAATTAGAGAAAGAATGACTAACATATAGATTGGTGGGTGACTCCACCTATCACCAATTGGTTTTAGGATGGATCCATGCCAACCTTATATGTGGTCAAACTCTCCTCTCCTCCAGCAAATGATAAATTTGTGTCGCACCTCGCGAAAAGATCATGTCTGCAAATCCAGAAATGCAACAATGGAAAATGTTGGGCAGCAAGTGATCGCACCTAAGCTCGCAACTGGAGTCTTGGTGGGTCAGTAGAATACTTATAGGAAAGCATATACAGTATTACGTGCTTGGAAGAACCATCCGGTTACCCACAAATTTCATACACATCTAACCATAGGATGCTAGTAAATACTGAGATCCTCTCAGATTTATGTGGTTGGTGGTGCGGTTATTAGAAAAGCGAGTCATGATCTTGGATGTTTCCACATACAAAGTTCTTGATATTCTTAGTCTAATTAATTACTCTTACTGCTATAGGTTACATAATGCTTCAATTTTCATATTTGTTAACAAATTTTTTTAACCGTTAGTTTTAATTAATAGTTTAGTTATTTGAAAATATATAAAAATTGAATACATATTGAGACAATACCAATTAATAATATATTACAAATTGATTTGGAACCTCATTGTTAAATGTTAATTAGGACTTTCTTTCATTAGGACTAGATGACTTGTTACTCTTATTTGTAGTACATATACATTTTTTGAAAATTCGCCATAATTTCTAAAATTATATATATGTTTTATATTTGGATTTTAATGTGTCATTTATGAATTACACAATTACTATAAAGGCAATATGTTTATGAAATATCATGTCATATCAACTGAGTATTATATGAAAGATTGAGACAATATAACAGGTTAAACACAACTTTCAATGGTATACAATAAAAATATCATTGGAGTTAGTTACTAGCTTTTTTTTCCACAGGTAATGCAACTGTAAAGGATTATGGCTAACAAGCATAACAAAAGAAAATTGACATAGAACAATAAGAAAGCAATAAATAAATTGACAAACAAGATTTAATGTCAAAAACCCTTAATGTGGGAGAAAAACCACCAACGATGACAAGCAAATGGAACGTTGACGCATCGTTGAAGATCACTTGCCTCAAATCGGCCATAGGCGGTATCCTTAGAGACCACAATGGAAGATTCATATGCCTTTTCTCAAGCCCTATTCCATTTATGGAAATTAATCATGCTGAAATTTTTGCCATTCATAGGGCAATAAAAATCTCGTCTTCTATGGTTAGTCTTTTGCATTCCAAAATCTATAAAGGAAATGATTTTTTAATTGATTTAGATTTACAAAGTGCCTTGTTTTAAATAGGCAGAGAGTATTCACAAACCTAGATATCGATGGCCGAGCTAAGCAATCCTAACTAACTTGAAACAAACAAATAAGGTTAGGCTAAATACAAGGAAGTAAGATAACAATACAACAAACAACTTTTTAAATTTGAATAATTAGATATTGAAGAGATAACTAATTATTCCTTAACATTCCCCCCGCAAAATGGACGGTCGTTTGACGAGACCAATTTTGGACAACGAGTGGAGAGCCCGAGCCAAGGCGAGAGGCTTTGTTAACGCATCCGCAAGCCGATCATCACCGGAAATATGTTGAACACGAAGCTTGCCAAGTTGAACTTGTTCTCTAACAAAATGGAAAGCAAGAGCAAGGTGCTTCATTCCCGAGGTGAAAAACAGGGATTTTTGGAGTAATTTGTAGCACCGAGGTTGTCACAAGTAGATGGTAGGAGGAGAGAGCAGGGAACCCGTAGCTCGGTGAGAAGTGATTGTAACCAAAGGAGTTCTGCGGTGGTGGAGGCGACAGCCAGAAATTCAGCCTCGGTAGAGGATCTAGCTACTCCTTGTTGCTTCTTTGATCCCCATGACAGTGGATTACGTCCTAAGTAGACAATGTAACCGAGGTGGACATGAAAGTATCACGATCGCCGGCCCAATCGGCATCGGTATAAGCATGAAGACGAGAGAGGAGAGTCGCGATGAATGAGGAAGCCATGATCAAGTGTGCCATTTAAGTACCGAAGTAGTCGGCGAAGAGCCGCCTGATCTGCAAGTCGATGGCTTGTGCATAAATTGAGATAATTTATTTACAGCAAACGCAATATCCATGCGAGTAAGAGCAAGGTATTGCAAACCGCCAACGAGAGCTCGGTAGTCAGTGGGATTAGAGATAGGGGAACCGGCTTCTAGTGTGAGAGGAGGATGAGAAATCATCGGCGTGGAAACCGATTTTCTTTGCGGAGACATATTTGCACGAACCAAAAGATCCCCTATATACTTCTTACGGCTAAGAAATAAACCATGAGAATGCGGGAGGACTTGACACCCAAAAAATATGATAAGGGCCCTAAATCCTTTAATGAGAAACGTGCGGCTAGAGAGTTAGTGAATTCTGCGAGCATTAGGGGAAGGACCCGTAATGATAATATCATCCACGTAAACAAGCAAGTAAAATACGAGACCATGATGATGATACATAAATAAGGAAGAATCTGCAATTGAGTTGGTGAACCCAAAAGAAAGCAGAAAAGACCGAAGCTCATTGTACCATGCTCTAGGTGCTTGTTTGAGGCCGTAGATGGCCTTACGTAGCTTACACACATGAGTGGGTTTATCCTTGTCAAGAAAACCAGGAGGTTGGGACATATACACGTCTTCCATAAGAGAACCTTGAAGAAATGCATTATTAATATCGAGTTGACGAAGAGACCACCCACGAGTAACGGCAAGAGACAACATGAGCCGAACCGTAGTTGGTTTAATGGCCATTTGAATGTCTCGAGAGAAGTCAATACCGGGTCGTTGATGGAACCCTTTGGCGACAAGCCGAGCTTTATAACGTTCAATAGCACCGGTTGACTTGTATTTTATACGATAAACCCATTTGTTGCCCACTAAATTTTGAGAAGGGTGTGACGGTACAAGATCCCAAGTATTGTTTCGAGTGAGTGCATTGAACTCATCAGTCATGGCTTCACGCCATTGTGGGTTTTTCAAGGCTTGGGTAATATTTGTAGGTTCACTGGAGCAGGAAGTTGTGATGGTGGAGTAGGCATATTTTGGATTTGGTTTTGTGATGTTATTTTGTAACCGTGTAACCACTGTCCGTGAGGGACGAGTGGGAGGAGTAGGAGGGGAAGGGGAGGAGGGTGCGGTGGACGAGGGAGTTGTCGGTGATGTAGGTAAGGTGGAGGAGGCGGAAGCAGATGTGATGGTGGGAGAAGGAGGGGTGGGTGGGGGCTGAACCGTAGGTGATGCAGCAGGCACAAGAGGGATATTTAATACACTCCATTCGTCAACCGTATATGATGGCGATGATTCAACAACCCTGCACAAATCAGGAAATGGAAATACATTTTCTACAAATTTCACATGTCTTGATGTATAGATGCGGTTAGTAGATGGATGCAAGCAATGGTAAGCACTTTGAGTGGAGGAATAACCAATAAAAACACAAGGCAGGGATTTCGGGTCTAACTTATTAGAAGAATAAGGTTTTAACCAAGGATAACAAAGACACCCAAAATTTCGTAATTTATGATAATTAGGAGCATTACCAAAAAGAGTGAGATAAGGGGATTTGTTAACAAGAGATGGTGTCGGTAACCTATTAATCAAATAAGTAGCAGTAGCTAACGCATTAGGCCAAAATCGGAGTGGAAGTTTAGCATGAGTGAGAAGGGAGAGTCCCGTTTCAACAATATGACGATGGCGACGTTCCGCATAGCCATTATGTTCGGGAGTGTGGGGGGGAGAGGTAAGATGAGATATGCCATGGGATGTTAAGTAAGGAGTTAATTTTTCAAACTCGCCACCATTATCAGAGAAGAACTGTTTGATTTTTCGATTAAAGAAATTTTCAACCAATGCTCGAAAACGTTGAAAAATATCAAAGACATCAGATTTCTTCTTAAGGGGATAGAACCAAATATACTTAGTAAAGTGGTCCACAAAAATAACGTAATACTTGTAATTTTCAGTGGAGAAAATAGGGGAAGTCCATACATCAGAAAATATGAGATCGAGAGGATTTTGTGAAGTAAGAGTGGATAAAGAAAATGGCAATTTGTGACTTTTATTCATATTGCAAGCATTACAATTGGACATTGCAAAAGCAGGAATAGATAAATGAAAACTGGAATTCAAAATCCTAAGAATAGACAAAGACGGATGGCCGAGGCGATGATGCCAGTCATGTGTAGGCAGCTTTATGGAAGTAAATGCGTGAGGCAGAGAAGGACTCCATTCATAAACTCCGGCTCTAGTTGGTCCTTGAAGAAGAATAGTCCCTTGGGAAAGCTCCTTTACACGAAAAAGAGAGGGTAAGAATTCAATGCTTGTGTTATTATCCTTGCAAAATTGAGAAATGGAAAGAATATTGCGTGAGATGGATGGAACATGCAAGACATTTGTAAAATGAAATTTGTGAGAAGATGTATTAATAGAAAGTGAAAAAGAACCTGTGTGTTGAATAGGGAGAGTTGAACCATCACCAATCACTAGTTCCTCGGTGCTATCATATGGAGCATGAAGAGATAAATTGGCAAGATCATTTGTGACATGATGGGAAGCCCCACTTGTCAAGAAGCCAAGCATTGGAAGAAGGAGTGGAGGCAAGTAGCAACATGTGCTTGTGGTGCTTGAACGGAGGATGAAGAGCCCTTTTTCACGGAGCTTGTTATAAACCGGAGTAGGCACATGAATGGTTGGAAATTGACCTTTGAAGGCGGGCAGTGGGCCGAGAGAATGGCCTTGCTCACGACACCATTGACATTTGCCAAGATAAGGGCGTTGTTGGCGAGATGTAGTGTCATTGGAGACACGAGTTGGCAAGCAGAGTAGAGGGAGGCATGGTTACGTGGCTGGGCAACGTTCACGGTGGCGGAAAACAGTGAGGTAGCGGAGTTTAAGGGAAGCCGTCACTTCTTTGGTGATCGATTTCTCATGGAGTTCTTCAAAAGAAATCGGAGTATCGCGAGCATTTACAGCATCAATGACAGACTTATATTGTTCATAATCAAGTCCAGGTTAATACCTTTTCAATAATATCCTCGTGATCCATCGGTTTGCCCATAGAAGCCAGCGATCGATGCGAGCCTTGATAGCCCGCATATAAGAGGTAATGGATTGAGTAGAGTGAGTGATTTGGCTAAGGTTGCTTTTAATTTGCTTAAAATGACCACGCGATGGGTTAGCATAGGTCATAGCAAGAACTTTCCACGCTTCTGCTCGGCTTGTACCGGTTGTGATACAAGAGGAACAATGTCCCGAGATAGAGTGCCGAACAATAGCCCCAAAAAACCAACCGATCTTGGCGAAACCATGTGAGGGCAGCGGGTTAGCAACCGAGGTGCCATCGGTGTTGGTAAGAGATGTAGGTGGAGAGGAGAAACCGCCATCGACAAAGTTCCACGATCATATCCTAAAAGAGTAGCCCAATTTGAGTTTTCCAAGCTATGTAATTGGTTTGGGAAAGTTTGATAGAGTTGTGGATTTGGATGATAGTGAAGGGTTTTGATGGATCAGTGTGGTTGGGGATGATGGTACCGTCGGCAGCCATAATTGAAGAAGGAAAGAGAAAAGTGAGGAAAGAGGATCGTTTTAATCTGATACCATATAAAGGAAATGATTTTTTAATTGATTTAGATTTACAAAGTGCCTTGTTTTAAATAGGCAGAGAGTATTCACAAACCTAGATATCAGTAGCCGACTAAGCAATCCTAACTAACTGAAACAAACAGCTAAGGTTAGGCTAAATACAAGGATGTAAGATAACAATACAACAAACAACTTTTTAAATTTGAATAATTAGATATTGAAGAGATAACTAATTATTCCTTAACAAAATCATTGTGGAATCGGACTCTTGTAATGCGGTTAGATGGTGCAATGGTGAAGCTTGCGGTCCGTGGAATCTAAACTTCATCATAAACAGCATTAGAGGCGCTATGGGAAGGGGGCATGGTATTGTGATTGTGTTCAAAAGCAGAGAATCCAACATGGTTGCTGACTCCTTAGCAAAGAAGGGTCTGACTCGAAGGGATGAATTCATCGCGTGGCTTTAATCGCTGTTATGTCTTGCCGTCCAATTTGTTGGTTTTTCTCTTAGTGGTCTTATGTCAAATATTGTTTTGTTGCATTCGCTGTATAATGTAAGACCCAGCTTTATAGCTCTTCAATAAAAGCAAACAAATTTATCAAAAAAAAAAAAACGATGACAAGCAACCTAAATTTACTATAATGGAGAAAGAGTATAGTGAATGGACCTGAAAGGGGCACAATGACTGAATGACATAACGAGGAAGAGGGTGACTACAATATAATCCCTCAAGAAGTAAAACAATTAGGGTTTACGTGGAAATAAGAAATTAATAATAAATATAATAGCATATGTTTAAATATATAATTCTCTTAAGAAAGTCATAGGAGTCACAAAGAATGGCCGTAGAAGAGGAACCACGGCAAAAACCGATCAATAGACCAAGTTTAGAACTTGCGAGAACAACATAAAAAACAACACTACATAGACTAGGTTGGCGATTATAATTCTCTTTATGGTGCGTTCTCTTCACCTTAAAAAAATAAGTTTTAGCTCCAATTAGTTCAGATAAGTTCAGGTAAATTTCAATAAGGTCCAATCAAATCCAATAAGTTCCAATAAGTTACAATCAGGTCCAATAAGTTCCAATATGGTCCAAATAGTCAATGATCAATAAGGTCTAATAAGTTTCAATCAGGTCCAACCAGGTTTAATAAGTTCTAATTAGGTTAATAAGTTTTAATCAGGTTTAATCAGGTCCAATAAGTTGAATCAAAAGTCCAATCAGATCCAATAAATTCAAATAAGTTCAATTCAGTTAAAATAAGCTCAGATTTTTAAGGTGAATAGAACGCACCCTTAGTAACTAACCATTGATTTGAGACACCAACCTCAACAGCCATTGTTCATTATTATAAGAAGCATAATTATTCAAAAGTCACAACTTAGGGGCAAAAATGATGGGAGATTAGGGGTACTAAAACGCCTAGTTCTGATTTATTCCACGTTTTCGATAAACGTGCTTGTCATTACAAATTAATCATGCCCTTTCGCCCAAATTAATTATCCAATTGTTCAATAGTCAGTAGTACTACTGCTAGACTGCTAGTGCCAGTGGAGTAGATATTATCAACTTGCTGCCTGCTGGAGCCTCGAGCAATCTTGATTGAACGCAAATTGACCGGTATAATTGCCTTTCAAAGAAATAATTACTGCAGATATAATTGACCGAGTAAATTTTAAGTCATCAATTAAGAGCTTCATTTTTTATTTTTTCTATAGTTTTTGAAAGATGAAGTTCTGTTTTTCCTTTTGGTTTTTGTTTTTTTGTTTTTTTGTTTTTTGTTGGAAAGAGGAAGTTGTAAATTGTAAAATGAGAGAGTTGCGTCTTCCTTTTGGAGTTATGACCTTTTCTTTTCCTTATCCCATACTCCGTCTCCTAAAATTGATTCTTTTTGCACATAAAGAAACTACTTATTGAAAATGACAAATAATGTAAAATATACTACTCACTAGTTACTACTACTAAAAAGATTAGTAGTTCTTTTAAAGTCGACTATTAGAAGTTTTTTTATGAACAGTACACAATACGTCGATATGCGGATGCGCCTACAATAGGATGCATACATGTTACACACGTAAAAGTTAGATTACCATACATGGATATGTGAGTGATAAAACACTGACCTTACACATGTGATTGTGTTGCTCATGCCAACAAGAAGTCAAGAACTCGCTCCATATAGTTGCTCCTAAATCCACTGTATAATTTACCCTTCTTACAACTTACGCATCTATTTCTATGTATGCCTCAATACACACCTTAAAGTAAAATTGTAATGATTGAAATTACCCCAATTTAACTCTTGAAAGGTCATATGTTATGTTTTCATAATAGTGGTCTTTTAGCTTTTTATAAAGGTCAATTAAGTGTTAATTTGGACAATCTACGTCCTATTGAATTATCCACCATAAATTCAATGAAAAATGATTTGGAATTTTTTCCATGAATAATGTCAAAAGTAGTATTAATTCCTCCTATGCGCTGAACTTGAAATTAATTCCATGGATACCGTCCACGTAGGACAGCACGCCAAATTTTTGTTTTTTTAATAAAATCGCTGCTCCAAGTAGCGGTTAATACCGATATTGTTACACCAAAGTTGACCGCTACTTCAAATAGCGGTTATATTGTGTCCCTAAGACAAGCTATAAGGCACGCATGTAAACCGCTACTCAGAGTAGCGGTTTATTACAAGAACAAACCAACACAAGAGAAAAAACGCAAAGCGTGCCACGAAAGCTTTGTGCGTCTCACGCACAAGGCTTGCGTGGTGCGCAGCAGGCCTGCGCGCCGTGCAAGCCTTGTGCGCTGGACGCACAAAGATTTCCTGGCAAGCTTTACGTTTTTTCTCTTGTGTTGGTTGGTTTTGTAATGAACCGCTACTTTGAGTAGCGGTTTTACCTCATAAACCGCTACTCTAAGTAGCGGTTTGCTTTGCCAAAATAAAATTTTGCGCGTGCTGTCCTACGTGGACGGTATCCATAGAATTAATTTCAAGTTCAGCGCATAAGAAAAATTAATACTCCCTTTGACATTATATATTCATGGAAAAAATTCAAATGATTTGTGTTCCCTTTGTTTTATTTTATAAAAAATGGGTTGTGATTCCTTAGTAATTGGAGCCTTATTACTCTAGATCTTAAGAATACATATTAAAAACTACTACTTGTTTTTCTTTTCTTTCCTGAAAGTGCATAGAGTTGTATTCAACATATTCTTGACCTTTTTTAATAATAAAAAAACCCTAATATAAGATAATTTTTCATAAGTTATGAATAATAATATAAGAATGAGGTAAATGTTGGGTGAACTTTGAGAGATGATGGTGTCTAGAGAGAGAGAGGGAGAAAGGAGAACGCGTGAGTATGAGAGAGACCCCCAGCAATGGACAACGGTAAGAAGGAGGAAGCCACCCCCGACAATTCGTACCTGCTTCATAGACTGTCTGCCCAGCAATATCACAATTCCAGATCTTTCAAAAATCTTTAAACAATATGGAACCATTACAAACATTTTCATCCCTCATAACCTTAGACCCCGTCACAGCCTTCACTATGCTTTCGTACAATTTCACTCTCCAGAATCCATGTTTCTGGCAATCCGAGGCGAAAATGGCCGGAGAATAGGTCATGATTACTTGAGAATTCATGTGGCAAAACAAGATTGGAAACCATCTCCAAAAAAATCGTTCATGCAACCTAACTCCAAAATTCTCCCTTCTAACCCAAAGAACGTTCCAGTCAACCGCCCAAGATTCAAAAACTCATACAGAGATCACAAATCATACCGAGATGCGTCTACAAAGCCCAAGACACCAGCCCAGGTTCTTAATCCGGCCCCCCCTCAACCTCATAACCCCCCTAAACCCTCTCAACCATCCGATCCGCGTAAAAAATCAACCTCTCAACATATTCCATCGCAAGAGAAAGATCCACAACCTGAATGTTTTAACTTTGTCCCAACTGAAATGAGAAGGTTGAGCTCTAGATTGTTGGGTGAGAACACAGAAAAAATTCGAGATGAATTATTGGTGAAATCCATTGACGATGAGGAAATGATCACTCTAGTAGGATCAAAAAATCTTGAAAATGATGAATTGTTTCAAAGAAGTATAGTTGCGGTTGCAGCTTCATCTCAATCTTCAATACAAATCATGGATCATATTCTGGCTGAAGGAGTATTATGTTTGTCAATAAAAGATATGGGTGGCTTACACCACTTGATAACCTTCGATTCCATGGAAGACAAAAAATCTATGATGGAAAGCAAGTGGTTGGAATCCTGGGTTGTCGAATTCCATGAAGTTAATATTGCTTGTGCCTCAAAATGGAAAGAATCATTTATCAAGATCTTCGGTGTCCCTCTAGTTGGGTGGGGATATCAAAATTTCTATAACATTGGAAGTATTTTTGGAAGGGTCATCTCCGTGGATTACTCCAGTTTTGAATATGCGAGAGTCTCAATCATATCGGATTGTCTTTTCAATATCAATTGTAAGATGGCTATTGATATTGAGGGCTTTCATTCCACAATTTTTATCTCAGAAGAAGTCAAAGGCCCAAAAGCCAATCATCAAGAAGCCAGAAACAAGGAACCTTCCCCTACAAAATCACCATCCTACTGCTTTAGCAGTGATCTCAGAGATCCAGCAAATGAGGAACTCAACCAAGAAGATGATTCGCCCTGCCATAATAAAATGATTGATGACATGGCAATTAATGTTGCTTCGAAAAATGATTTCGCCTCTGACGCTCTCTCTCCTCAAAAATCCCAATCACCCGTCAGTAATAATGACTTCATCATTAACTCACCCCCATGGCCCAACAACTCTCCTGGAAATTCGCAATCTCCCTGTCAATCCCTTCATCTTTCGTCCCCTCCTCCAAAAAACGTCAACTCTCACCCAGTATCTCCCCTCCTCTCTGAATTGAATCAGTCTTGCCATGGGCCTTTGATGGGCCGAAATAAGCCAGATGATACCCAATCACTCCCTTTTTTAAATCAAAGGCCCATTTCACCCTCTCTCCATCCTCAGCATTCTCACTCTCCCTCCCCTCAATCTAAACCTCCTCTTCCTCTAACCAACAGATTCAATCCCCTTATTCGGCCCAACCCATCTATATCATCATCCTCTTCCCTTTCTGGGCCTCTGTTCCCGCCCGGTTTCGAGAACAATATCCCTTCTAATCTTAGGATGTGCATTGAAGAAAAGAGATCCAAAAAACTGGAAAAAAAGAAGAAGAAAAAGCATTCCCTAAAATCTCCTTCTCAGTCTCTTCTATTATCCCCTCTTTCTAATTCATCCATCTGTCCCCATCCAGTCATCTCGGTCCAATCAACTCTAGCAGTGGCAAGAAAGTTGGATCTTCGATTCAGGGGTCCTTTCAATCAGCTGGAGTCTAGAATTGACGAAATTCTCCAGCTTCAAAAATCCAATTGGGAGGTTAATCAGAATTAGTTCCAAGTCCCACCCATTTTTTTAGAATTTTTTTCATCATGATCCTCCTCTCATGGAATATTAGGGGATTGGGAGCTCGTATCAAAAGAAGCTCCCTTAGGAAGCTTATTAGCAAGCATGATCCTCACTTGCTTTTTATTCAAGAATCGAAACTTGAATCCTTGAATCCAAAACTCATGAAATCGATATGGAAAGGGACTGATTTGGGCTTCGAGTTCAGTCCTTCCCAAGGTCGCTCTGGGGGCCTTTTGTCTATTTGGAAAAAAGATTTCTTTGAGTTAGAAGTCGCCATCTGTAATCGTAATTGGATAACGCTCATTGGTTCCATTATACCTACTGCCATGAAATGCCGCATAATAAACATCTACAACCCATGCGAGGTTTCAAGTCGTGCCCTAGTCTGGAATGAGATCATCCAATTGTGTGGTTCCTCTGAATTACCTTGCCTAATTGCTGGGGATTTTAATGAAATCTTGGATGCCTCTGAGCGTGGGAGTCAATTAATTTCCGCTAACGGTTCTAGTGATTTCAAATCTTTTTTGCAGGTACTCCAGTTAGTCGAAATTCCTTCATCCAATGCCAAATTCACATGGTTTCGGGGCCAATCTAAGAGCAAACTTGATCGTGTTTTCGTTCACCCTCAATGGCTAGTTGAATACCCATCTATCCAAGTCTCTCACCTAAAACGGGCTCTCTCGGACCACTGCCCCATCCTGATTCAATCAAAGGTGAAAAGTTGGGGTCCTCGTCCCTTTCGGTTCTTAAACTGTTGGCTCACTCATCAGGGCTGTTTGAAGACTATCAAGGATTCTTGGGCTCAATCACAACACTTGTCCTTCTCGGAGAAATTAAGAGCAACTAGACTACAACTGAGGCAATGGAACAAGGCTGATTTCGGGTTTATTGAAGAAAGAATTTCAATCTTATAAAATAAAATCCAGGAGTTCGATTCAATAGCAAGTGATAGGAGCCTTGACCCCCATGAACTAGATGAAAGACGGGAAGCTCAAACTGATCTATGGCAATGGCTGAAACGCAAGGAAACATATTGGGCACAGCAATCTCGCGCCAAGTGGATTAAGGAAGGGGATAGAAACACCAAGTATTTCCACGTGATGGCATCAATTAGACGGCGAAAAAACAGTATTGAAGCAATAAAGATTGGGGATAATCTATCTGAGGATCCGAATGAAATCAAAGAGGCTGCGATGGACTTCTTTGGAAACTTATTCACAGAAGATCACAAAGTCCGACCTACATTCGCGGGCTTAGACTTTAAAAGACTCACTGATGAGCACGCCAATTTCCTCACGGCCCCATTCACGACTGGCGAAATTGATGACGCTGTTAGTTCATGTGATAGTTCAAAGGCTCCGGGCCCGGATGGTTTCAATTTCAAATTTGTTAAGAGTGCTTGGGAGATAATTAAAGATGATGTTTATCATGTGGTGCATGAATTTTGGAATACTGCCCAACTCCCAAAGGGAAGCAACACGGCCTTCATAGCACTAATCCCTAAAATTGATCTTCCTAATGGGTTTAAAGATTTTAGACCTATTAGTATGGTTGGCATAACTTACAAAATCATCTCAAAGTTACTTGCTAGGCGACTGCAGCAAGTCATGAGTCATCTTATCGGACCTCATCAATCGTCATTCATCAAAGGCCGTCAAATCTTAGATGGCGCATTGATTGCGGGAGAAATCATTGAATCTTGCAAAAAATCCAATACTAAGGCCTCAATTCTTAAATTGGATTTCCACAAGGCCTTCGATAGTGTTTCTTGGGGATTCTTGGATTGGTCACTTGAGCAAATGAATTTTCCATTGAAATGGCGAAAATGGATTAGAGGTTGTGTGATGACAGCGTCGGCAAGCATTCTCATTAATGGGTCTCCTACTCATCCGGTTAAACTCCACCGTGGATTAAGACAGGGGGGACCCCCTATCCCCCTTCTTATTCGACCTAATCGCGGAACCTCTTAACCTCCTAATCAAAAAAGTAACTTCACTGAATCTTTGGGAAGGGATTGAGGTGTGTAGAGAAGGTTTTAAAGTTTCTCATCTGCAATATGCAGATGATACTGTTATTTTTTGCCCGCCCATCCCGGAATACTTGGCAAATATTAAGAGGACTTTGATATTATTTCAACTTGCATCGGGTCTTCAAATCAACTTCCATAAGAGTTCTCTTATTGGAATTAATGTAGCCGACTCTCATCTTGCATCTCTTGCAAACCTTCTTCAATGCAACATAGGCCAGGTAAGCTACCTTTTACTTACCTTGGACTCCCAATTGGGGGCAACTCATCTCGTGCTTCGTTGTGGGATCCTGTATTAGCGAAAATCGAGAAAAAACTGGCTTCTTGGAAGGGAAATCTACTATCCATAGGTGGTAGAGTGACTCTAATCAAAGCTTGCCTCTCTAGCTTGCCGCTATATTTTATGTCACTCCTCCCCATTCCAAAAGGTGTTATGGAGAAAATCATTAAGCTCCAAAGAAATTTTCTTTGGAACGGAAATTCCGGGAAAAAATCCATTCCGCCTGTTTCCTGGAAGGTGGTAGAAGTGCCTAAGCAATTTGGAGGCTTGAATTGGCAACCTACATCACAAAAATTCAGTCCTCCTCTTTAAATGGCTTTGGAGGTTCTTGAATGAGCCCAACTCATTGTGGAGAAAGATCATCCAAGTAAAATATGGGCTTGGACCCTCTTTCACCATCCATGACTTATTTATCCCCCTTCATGGTGGGCCTTGGAGAGGGATTTGCCAATCAATCCTAAATTTCGCCCCTGCAAAAAATCTGGCTTTGAATGGTATTCGGAAAAAAATCGGTGATGGGTCACAATCTCTTTTTTGGCATGATCTATGGGTGGGTGAATCCCCTCTCAAGTTAACCTGCCCTCGGTTATTTCGTCTTGCCATGTTCCCTGAAGCTTCTGTGTCGAGTAATGGGTTCTGGGATGGCTATGAGTGGAAATGGAGCCTAATGTGGCGCCGTGACCTTCGCCCCCGAGATCGTCTTGAGCGTGAAATTCTCCAAAGCATGCTGGGCAGAGTGGTTTTGCTTCGAGGCAAGTCAGATCAACTCATCTGGACCCCGTGTAAATCAGGTGAGTTTTCAGTGAAGTCCTTCTCTCTAGAGCTTGCCAAACAAGACCCATCCTCTAAGTTCGATGCCGTCAAGGGATTGTGGAAGGGTTTGGTCCCCTTTCGAATAGAAATATTTGTTTGGTTGGTTATACTTGGCAGAGTTAACACAAGGGAAAGGTTATGGCGGCTTGGAATTATTCAAAGTTCTGAAAGCACTTGTGCTCTTTGTAATCATCATCAAGAATCAGTCAATCATCTTTTTCTTAGCTGCCCAATCTCCTCGGCTCTATGGAGTTGGTGGCTAGATGTCTGGAATTTAGACTGGGTTTTTCCAAGTAACATCAAGGACGCATTTGATCAGTGGTATTCCCCTTCGCGTGGCCCATTTGCTCGTAAAATCTGGACTGCCATTTTCTTCATCATAATATGGACGATATGGAAAGAAAGAAATGCAAGAGTCTTCGGAAATATTTCATGCTCATTGGCTCAGCTTAAAGACCTTGTTCTTCTCCGACTTAGTTGGTGGATTCGTGGGTGGAATGACCCATTTCCATACTCATCTGATGATCTGATTAGAAATCTCTTATGCCTCAATTGGCACCCATCTTCTTTGGTTCCATTGTCAGTCCCTACGCATACATCGGGCCACTGGGAAGCGCCTCCTCATGGGCTATTAAAGTGGAACGTAGATGCTTCGGCCAATCCCTCTCTCTCCTCTTCTGCCATTGGAGGTATCCTTAGGGATCATAATGGTAAGTTTGTTTGTATGTTTTCAAGTCCGATTCCATTTATGGAAATAAACAATGCTGAAGTTCTTGCCATCCATCGTGCGCTCAAGATCACCTCAAGCTGCAATCGTATTCCTCAAGCCCACATTATTGTTGAATCGGACTCAAAAAATGCAGTCCTTTGGTGCTCCAAGGATGAGGGAGGCCCTTGGAACCTGAATTTTATTCTAAATTTTATCCGAGGCGAGACTAGAAAAGACCCCGGGGTTTCGATCATGTATAAAGGAAGAGGTACCAACATGGTAGCTGACTCATTGGCAAAGCAAGGGCTCTCGAGGTTGGATGAATTTATAGCTTGGCTGTAGTCATCTTTCTATGTTTTCTTTGGCTGTAAATCCCATGTTACTAGATGTTTCCATTCTATGTTCCTATGGCCTGATGGCCTATGTAATGTGATGCCTTTCGCCTTTGGGCCTGATTAATGAAACCAAAAATTATCAAAAAAAAATAATATAAGAATGAGGTTCAAAAAGTTTTACTATAATTTAGATAATAAGTTACTTTTTAATTTTTTTATTTTGGCAAAAAAAGTTCACATTTAAGCTATCCAAAATGATTATTTAATAAGTATTTTGACCACATAAAAAAAGCCAAAACCAATACGAAAGTCATCCAAAAGTCATTTATCAAGCATCCCTATAACTATATGAAAAAAAATCTTCAATGAGCAAGTAAGAGATGGGCAGGTTGAATATTTTCCCTGATACTACAGTTGAACATCTCCTCCGTTACAAGTCAGATCACTCTCCCATTTTTACTCGATGTCACCCTTGCCGCAGACAAAGGAAGAAACGCAGGGGCTTTAGGTTCGAATCTTGTTGGTTGTTGGATGAGACTTGCGAAGATGTAGTTAGAGCTGGTTGGCAGGGCTCGGTTGGGGAGGACATAAAGGCCCGTCTCACGCTGTTGGGCCATGATCTTGCAAAGTGGAGCTCGCGCAAATTCGGTAAGCTGGATGAGCAAATTAAAAAAACCGAAAAACAACTCTTAGAAGCGCAGACGAAGCCCATCTCAGAAACTTCTTGTGCTGATTGTGTTAACCTCGAGAAGCAGCTTGATGATTTGCACAATAAAAAAGAAGCTTACTGGTATTTGCGTTCGCGTGTGGCTGAAGTTCGAGATGGGGACCGCAACACCCAATATTTCCATCACAAGGCTTCTCAACGAAAAAAGAGAAATTATGTTGCAGGTTTGTTTGATAACGATGGGGTATGGCGCGAAGATGAAGAGGATGTTGAGGGGATTTTTAATGATTATTTTTGTAATTTATTTACTTCCAATAACCCTTCTGATTCGAGTTTGCAGGAAGTTTTAAATTACATTAATCCCATTGTCTCTGATGTATGTAATCAGAACTTGTTGAGACCGTTCTCCAAAGATGAAATTCATGCAGCCCTGCAGCAGATGCATCCCTGCAAAGCTCCTGGTCCAGATGGTATGCATGCCATTTTCTACCAACGTTTCTGGCATATTGTGGGGGATGATGTTACTGAGTTTGTTAGTAGTATTTTGCATGGCTCTCTCTCTCCCAGCTGTATTAATAACACTAATATAGCTTTGATTCCAAAAGTGAAAAATCCTACTGTTGCTGCTGAGTTTAGGCCTATTGCTCTCTGTAATGTGTTGTACAAGTTGGTGTCTAAGGCCATTGTTATTAGACTCAAGGATTTTCTGCCTGCTATTGTCTCTGAAAATCAGAGTGCTTTTGTCCCTGGTCGTCTCATCACTGATAATGCTCTTATTGCTATGGAAATTTTTCATACTATGAAGAATCGAAATAAGAGTCGGAAAGGTACTATTGCAATGAAGCTGGACATGAGCAAAGCTTATGATAGGGTGGAATGGGGTTTTCTAAGAAAGCTTCTCCTCACTATGGGTTTCGATGGTAGATGGGTGAATCTAATTATGAACTGTGTCACCTCTGTCAGTTATTCCTTTGTAATTAATGGAGGAGTATGTGGTGCTGTTACTCCTGCTCGTGGACTTAGGCAAGGTGACCCTCTCTCTCCTTACTTATTCATTTTGATAGCTGATGCATTTTCTAAAATGATTCAGAGTAAGGCTCAGGAGAAGTTGATCCATGGGGCCAAAGCGAGTCGGAGTGGTCCTGAAATTTCTCACCTTCTTTTTACTGATGATAGTCTTCTTTTCACAAGAGCTACCCGACAGGAATGCAAACTAATAGTTGATATTCTCAACCAATATGAATTAGCATCCGGGCAGAAAATTAATTATGAGAAGTCGGAAGTCTCTTTTAGTAAAGGAGTTGATGCTGAACAAAGAGAAGCGTTGATGGGAATCTTAAACATGAGACAAGTTGATAAGCACGAGAAGTATCTTGGTATCCCTTCTATTGTAGGAAGATCGAAGAAAGCACTCTTTGATTCTCTTCTGGATAGAATTTGGAAGAAACTCCAAGGATGGAAGGAAAAGTTGTTGTCGAGAGCCGGGAAAGAAATTCTCCTAAAGTCTGTCATTCAAGCCATCCCAACTTATCTAATGGGGGTCTACAAGTTTCCGAGGTCTGTTATCCAACGAATACAATCGGCTATGGCTCGGTTTTGGTGGGGTAGCTCGGATACGCAACGGAAAACTCATAGGAAGAATTGGGAGTCTATGTGCAATTTAAAATGTCTTGGAGGAATGGGCTTCAAGGATTTGGATGTGTTTAATGATGCTCTTCTTGGGCGTCAAGCATGGAGGCTTATCAGGGAGCCCAACTCTCTTTTTGGCAGGGTTATGAAAGCTAAGTACTACCCTAACTCTGATTTTCTTAATGCTTCTCTTGGTTACTCTTGTAGTTTTTCATGGAGAAGTATTTGGAGTTCAAAGGCTCTTGTGAAAGAGGGATGCATATGGAGAATTGGCACGGGTGAAGATGTTAGGGTTTGGGATGCGCCATGGGTGGCAGATGAAGAAGGTAGGTTCATTACTAGTGCGCCTTGCGAAGGAGTTAATCGAGTTTGTGATTTGATTGATACTCGATGTGGGGAATGGAACGTTGATTTGTTCGAAGCACACTTCAATGACCGTGACAAAAAATGCATTCTTTCAATCCCCTTGTGTGTTGAGACTTCGAACAGTGATGAGATGACTTGGGCTTTGTCGAAGAATGGCATCTATTCCGTTAAGACGGCTTACTTGCTTGGGAAAGGCCTCGATCTAGACTCTTTTCACCAAGCTTGGGTGGACATTTGGAAGATTGATGCTAGTCCTAAGGTTCGCCATTTTTTATGGAGGTTATGTACCCATTCTTTGCCTACTAGAGCTCTTTTGAAATATCGGCATCTTATTGAAGAAGATTCATGCCCTTGGGGTTGTGGTGCCCCGGAAACGAACAACCATGTGTTGTTTGAGTGCCCGAGGATTGTTGAACTTTGGCGAGATTGTTGCTGTGAAGATATGTGTGTGAGTGAGCCGAATATTACAATGTGTGATAGAGTGGCTAGCTGGAAGTTGTTAGATAAGCAAATGGTAGTCAAGGGATGCTTTTTAATGTGGTGCATATGGGGTGAACGTAACCAGTGGGTATTTAATGGCAAGAGAACCCAAGATACTATTCTTGTTGCTCGAGTTCACAGATTAGTGGAGGAGTATGATAAATATGCTAAGCTAATCTATCACACGCAAGGTGTGAAAACTTCAAGCCCTAAAACGTGGCAAGCCCCCCCTGAGGGGTTAGTGAAAATCAACGTTGATGCCTCGCTTGCGGTGGACGGATGGGTTGGACTTAGTGTTGTGGCTCGCGGATCGCAAGGGAATGTTTTGTTTGCGGCAACTCGACGCCAAAAGGCTCACTGGGAGCCCGAAGTTGCCGAGGCCAAGGCTCTTGCAATGGGGGTCCGTCTTGGGAAGCGTTTTGGTTTTAAGGACGTAATCATTGAATCCGATTGCCAAGTGCTTGTCAACCGTCTCTCAAAGAGTGCAATTTTTCTATCGGACTTTGATGCTATTCTTCATAATATCCTCTCTTCATGTACTTGCTTTTCTTCTATAATGTGGTCTCATGTTTTACGTGACGGGAACTTTGTAGCCCATCACTTAATGCCCAGTCCTTTTCGATCGAACAAATCCTGAAAACCATGCTCCCGTGGAGGTGGCGCGCTATGTACTTATATGACGACTTTGTCGCCTTAAATTAATACTTAAACTTACTATTTTCCCCTCAAAAAAAAAAAAAAGTAAGAGATGGGCAATTGATAGATTTATTTGGCGAGGTCCTACAATGATTTCTTTCTTTTACTTTCTTGTTTTGTTGGATGACAAATTATATATTCCATCTAACATAGATTCATTACGGAAGAACGGGAATTTGTGGAATTGAAAGGTGACAAAAAGGCCAGATAAGGGTTGGGTAGATACGGGGAGAAAAATGGTTGTTCAGATTTGAGATGAGGGTGAAGTTATATTTGTTTGAAAGTTTGTGATGCATCTGTGGTCTTTTTAGGAACACATACATAGCAAGCGATCCACAGAAGTCATGTGTTGGGGCGTTGGGTGTGGATTAAATGAGTTACCCATTGGATTTGATCTATACAGATACTATTCCATGTTACTATCTTATCTTTAAAACACAAATAGTCAAATTATATTGCATCCACTTGGTCACTTGTTGGGTCACAATTATATGTCTTTACTTGCTCTCTACCCATGAACCCATCAGATATTCAGATTTGTATATGTCCCATGATCTAATTTAGGGAAAAAGGATTTGGCAAAGACAATTTGGAATAATTTACTAGAATAGCATAATCTTGCACAAATTGAATAAATAAATCATCTTTTCAATATTGATCGATCATTATTCATTACACAAGCTCTTTTCTTTCCATTTCCATTTTTTTTGAAAAAAATATATTATTGGATTTCACCAACCAAGTTATCAAATTTCTACAAAAATCTCAACTGAAAATCACATATAAATATTGAGAGTGAGAGGACAGAGGAACAACTTAGAAGAGAAAAGGGTTACATGCTTGGCACGTGATGGTCAATGTCAGAAAAATTGGTCAATCTACAAGATTCCGTCAAGCGACACTTTTTTGCAACAAATAGGCCATCATAAAAGTAGTTATCCACATTTTTTAATATGAAAAGATAATTTCTACAGAAGAGTGTGTTCTAACAAATTTCTAACACTAATAAAAGCAATTGACGCATACTTCAACCACTAGTATTATATTTATTTAAAAGCTACCATATTGTTCTCAATACTTAGGAGGATACAATAACAAGGCCTTTTTAAAAGTATACTACATACCCTTGTTGATGTTTACTCCATCAATACGCTACTAATTTAGAATGTGTCTGCAGTTCGCTTCAAGTAATTAGTACCACGTTTAAAAAGTCTTGACAAGTTTCTATAATGTGTAGCACCGTTTAATTTAACATGGAGTTTGGTTTGAGGGATACGAAATGCAAGGAGAGGAATAGAAATAAGGGAAAGAGAATTTAATAAGGGGGCTTTTGGTATGAGGTATTTAAGAAAGGGTAAGAGAATCAATGGGGTTGATTCCTTTTGTTATTGTTTGTAATGTCAAATTAACCATTCCCTTTATCCTCTCATTACCCCCAAACTCCTCTACTTTGATTACCCACCCCCTAAGGTATTTTAATTCCCTTTCCCTAAGCCACTAATACACCACCATATAATACTCACTGACTACCACCACCTCACCAGCACCACCGCCATCCTCAACAACACCGCTCTACCATTGCCATATATACTAGCAGCTCTCCACCACCGCCACCCCTACTACAACACCAAAACCCGACCATGACTCCCAAAAACTAACCCAACCACCAAGAAATCACATCCACGAAAAATCTAGATCAAAGAAAGATAACAGCAGCAAAGGAAGAGGGGAAGGGGAGAGGTGACGACGGAAGAGGGGAAGGGAGCGACGACAAGATGGTTTAAATTGAAAGAGAAAGTGCGGTGGTGGTGGCCGGTTGTAGAGGGTTGGTGAGATATTAGGGTTTCCCTTAGATATATTGAAATAAACAACCTAGTTAATATAAGGGTGTTTAGCTTTCTATTCTCTTTCTTTCCCTTTCTTAAACCCTTTCCATTTCCACTTAGTGAACCAAAGGTCCACTAAATGTTGTATTTGTGTAGAGAAATGGGAGTTAGAGATCGGACAAAGATAGGAATAAAGCACCCCTTTATCCCACTAAATCTATACATAGGAGGGGGGTGGTATAAGGGGGAAGAATAACAAATTAAAGAATTAAAAACACAATTTTGCCCTTAATGAAAAGGAAGGAGGAGAACCTTAGTAAGAGTATTTTGGTTTATTTACCACGTATCCTAATCTTATTTTAAACTCATATGAAACAAAGGAAACGACTTATTTTTACCTTATCTCACCTATCAATTTCCTATCTTTATCCCACCCTTTTATCCTCTTAATCCCTATCCCTCATGCCAAATGCTCCACATGTTTCAATAAGTTCACAAAAATTCTAATAAATTCATATGTTTAGGAAAAGGTAAGAGTAAAGGGTACAAAAAGGACCCAAACTATTGCTTTTTTCACCATTCAGGACCTATAACTATTTTATGCACCATTCAGGACCTGTGGACAACATTCCGGTAAATTAACTCATTGTTAACTCAACTGAGGTTAACTACACCAAAAAAAACTATTAAAATAAAATAAATAATACTTTAATATCCAAAAAGTACAAGAACACCCCCAAAAATAAACTCCATTACAATTTCAATCTCCATTCTCATTTTCTCCAAAGCTTCAAAAATTAGTCCCCTGCAAATAGTATCACACCACCTTTGTTGCACTAAAAAAAATTAATGATAAACCCCATTTGCCAAATTCACATTTACCGCAAGCCCATTAGAAAAATTTAAATTTACTGCTTCATTCTTGAAGATCTAAAGAATTCGAACAACAAAACAAAACAATACGACCCAAAAAAATCAGAACAATTCAAACAAAAAAAATCAGAACAATTCGAAATAAAATCCAAAAAATCAGAACAATTCAAACAAAAAAAACAGAACAATTCGAAAGAAAACCCAAAAAATCTAAATAATTCCAACAAAAAAATCAGAACAATTCGAAATAAACCCCAAAAAATCATAACAATTCAAACAAAAAAAATCAGAACAATTCGAAAGAAAACCCAAAAAATCTAAACAATTCCAACAAAAAAATCAGAACAATTCGAAATAAAACCCAAAAAATCATAACAATTCAAACAAAAAAATCAGAAAAATTCGAAAGAAAACCCAAAAAATCATAACAATTCAAACAAAAAAATCAGAACAATTCGAAAGAAAACCCAAAAAATCTAAACAATTCCAACAAAAAAATCAAAACAACCCCAACAAAAAATCACAACAAAAATCATACCACAAAAATCGAACATGCCCAGAAAAATTCGAACAATACAACAAATTCAAAAAACGAATTTTTGGGTTTGAAACTTTTAGATTCAAACCGAAAAATTCGATTTTTGGGTTTGAAACTTTTAGATTCAAATCGAAAAATTCGATTTTTGGGTTTGAACATCTTCTTCTTCCAACTTCGGATGTCTTTGCTCAAAAAAATCGAAATAGTAACCCACAAATTAATCGATCCCATTAATTTGTCATAAAAACCGAACATGTTAAAACTACCCAAAAAACCGAATATAATAAAACGAATTGTTAGGTAAATTTTGGTAGAAATTGGTGAAGAAATGAGGTAGATCTTGGAAGAAAGAGTAATGGAGGAGAGAGAATAAAAAATTGGGTTAGGGTTCTTGAGTTCTTCAGTAGAATATGTTAGGAGATAGATGAGAGAAAGAGTGATAGAGGAGAGAGAAAATAAAATTTGAGGTTGAAAGTATATGGAGAGAGAAGAGAGGAGAGAGAGAGTGGGCCATGCTTCACCACTTAGAAATTATCACCGAAATATGACTCTAGGTCCTAAACGGTGCAAAAAAAACTAATGGGTCCTGAACGGTGAAAAGTGTGAAAGTTCAAGTCTTAGTTGTGCCCTTAACTCGAAAAGGTAAAGGTGAAAAAAAACACCCTCAACTTTGAAGACTTTTATATAACTTTGAAAAAGTATACTGCTATAATATTTTCATATCAATCTACTTTGAAAAATTTTTGCAATCTTTCAACTCCTCTCCGGAACCCTTTAATCTTTCCATTTTTTCACAAAACATCATACTTCATTATAATTAACCTAGGTAACATAATAATTTACCTTAAAAAAAAGGTACTATCATAATAATTCAACACATTTTTCCAATGACACATTGCCTTGTCATCACAATATAATTCAAACTTTGCAGCATAAAACAAGTGTAATTTAATCTCCCAAAGCACAACCAAGAATAAGATTCATAATTCTCCTTCAAAAATATAAAAATAAAAATAAAACCACTATACTTTAATTTAATTTAATATTTTAGTATCTTTTATCACCTCACAATTGTCTATTTTTCATAAGTAGTTGTCCTCCCACACTCAACCAAACCTCATTTTCTATATAAACTCTCCCCCTTTCCTCCCCTTTCCCTTCACAAAACTCACCCTTTCCTTCTCCCAAAAAAATGGCATCAATGGCTTCCTTCTCAAAACCCTCCCTAACTTTCTCTCTCCTCCTAATTCTCTCTCTCCTAACCATCTCTTTCGCCATTGACATGTCGATCATCAGCTACGATCAAGACCATCACATCAACATCGCCTCGTCTTCGCGGTCCGAAGACGAGGTGATGAACTTATACGAGTCATGGCTAGTAAAACACAGGAAAAACTACAACGCTTTAGGTGAAAAAGAGAAGAGATTTCAGATCTTTAAAGAGAATTTGAAGTTCATCGATCAACATAATTCCGATGATCAACAGAGTTTTAAATTAGGGCTTAATAAATTTACTGATTTGACTAATGATGAGTTTCGATCCAAGTATTTTGGGAGGAAGAAGAAGGATTCGTTGTTGAAGATGAAGGTTAGAAGTGATCGTTATTTGTTAAAGGAAGGCGATCAGTTGCCCAAGTCCGTTGATTGGAGAGAGAAAGGCGCTGTTTCACCTGTCAAGGATCAAGGCCAATGTGGTAATTTCACTTTCCTTTGTTCTACTTTATTAGGTTTAATTTAATTAATCATGTGAATATTAATTGAGTAGCAAAAATTTACTCTTTTCATTTACTTTTTTTTGCTAATATTCGATACACGGATAACAAGATTCCACGCGACTATATATTATCGGTCATGGTCAAAGTTTACAAAGTTATGATGGTAAAAGTTAAAAACTACCTACTCCATTCTGTTTTGTTATACTCATTTGGAATCCTGACGCTATTCACAATTATAAATCTGATTGTCAATATTTCAGTTTTATGCAATGAATTTATAGTCAAATGAGTGTATTGGTAAATGCACAAATCAAACGGAGAGAACAAAAGAGAACGAAGGGAGTACTATTTGTAATTTTGTGTAATTTGATTTAGGGTGATTAGAGAAGTTTGGAACTTGTTGTTTTGTTGTAGTTTGAAATTTCAGCGAAAGAAGAGGGATTGGACTGTTATTTGTTTGTTTATGGGCAAGTGGCCATGTTATGTTTGGTGGAATCTTGAGGTGGGTTCACCTATGAAAAAAGGTGCAGATGTGTTAGTTTATCATTCATTTAATTAGATTTATGTTGATCATGTGGATATTTCAGTACTGAGGTTTACTTGTTTGGGATAACTTGTAGATTAGAAATGGATTATTAGGAAAGTAGATAAAAGTCAACAACAGATATCTTTTAATGTTAAAAGTTTAATTAAAGGAAGAGAATTGTTCTGAATTGCTTAGCTAAGAAGGTGGTTCCGTTCATGCTTTAAAAAATTATCTTTATTTCGTGGGATATTTTTGATAATTTAAGTACCCTATTTTGCAAATAATTATTTTACCGTCAATTTATGTAGAATATAAGGGCTCGTTTGTTATCATTTTTTGTTTTCAGTTTTTATTTTTTTTTAAACCAAAAACAAAAATATGGAAACCATAAAATATAATTTCTAGTTTTCTGTTGTCAGCTTTCAAAATTAAAATGTTTACCATAAGTATGACTAATTTGAAGATTATTATACTTCTTATATCATATGACTTTTATATTTATAAAACCTAAAACTAAAAACTGTTAGTAATGCGGAGTGAGCCTAAATTATTGAATCATGGATTTAAAAATAGGAATGGGTTATTATTGTTGTATGCTATAGAACCTTTTTTTAGCTATTTAATTTTTTGATGACGATGATACTTTCTTGAGTGGTGGTGGGTCTGGTGGCCAAATATTGATTATCTAGTGTGTAACTTGAATTGTGCTTTGATGGTGGCCCTACCTTGATTTTTTTGTAATTGGATCTTTTTTAACTTTTGGCGCTTATGTGGGCCAGGATTAGAATTAGATGCCCCACTATTTTTGCATATTGGTCTAAAGTATCTATACCTGTTAAATTTGAGTGTGACTTCATGCCTGATGCCTATGCCTTTTTTGTGCGGCTAGTTGGCGTTTAGGATATGGTTGTAACAAGTATTCAATATTCATAGCATATAGTAGGAGTTGATTGTATCATATTTGACTTGTAGATTTGTAGGTGCTTGATTTAGTTATAAGTGTTTCATGAATTAGTTAGTTATGAATGAAAAATTTAGAAGCAGATTGAACCTTCAATGTAATTATCTTATCAACATATTGAAAAATTGCATATTTGCTATTACAATCTAATGTTTGGAAGGCGATGTTTGAGGTGGTCGAGTGTTTCCCTTAGGCCTTAATACTTAATAGAGGTTTGGATTAGACCCATACTGCACCATACCACACATTACTCCGGTGGATGCTACTGTTATAGATAGGGAGAGATTGCACTTTTAACTTAGAATTGTGAAAAGCAGAAAAAGGTTATTTAATAACTGCATCTACAATTGCTAAGAATCTACTGTTTTGATTAGACATTTGATTTCATCAGCTTACTAACTCCTAGCAAAAGAGAAAACAGTTCAATTTGGTTTTGATAGAGCCATAAGTTAATAGTATTGGGTACTTAACCTTTTTACTTGGTTTTTTGAAATAAAGGGAGCTGTTGGGCATTCTCCACGATTGCTGCCGTGGAAGGAATAAACCAGATTGTCACTGGGGATCTGATTTCATTGTCCGAGCAAGAGCTTGTAGATTGTGACACAAGTTATGACTCTGGATGTGATGGTGGACTTATGGACTATGCATTTGAGTTCATCATCAACAACGGTGGCATTGATACTGATAAAGACTATCCTTACACAGCAATGGACGGGACTTGTGATCAGTTCAGGGTATGTACCATGAATCCTTACACAACTTGCATATGGTATTGGTTACAAGATTGTCTACCCACATTTTGACCCATTCCGCCATCTTTTTACTTCTTGCAGAAGAATGCCAAGGTTGTTACAATTGATTCATATGAAGATGTTCCTGAAAATGATGAAAAGGCATTGATGAAGGCAGTTGCACATCAACCTGTTAGTGTTGCCATTGAAGCTAGTGGCAGCGCCTTCCAGTTCTATCAATCGGTATGTATTTTCTTGTTATTCTTATTTCTTCTTCTTGAAATAAGTTTGTGACCTTGGTTTCTGCTTCCAAAGATATAAACAGAATTTGAATAAATGAATGATCTATGTATATATATATATGCAGGGTGTTTTTACTGGAAGATGTGGAGTAGATCTGGACCATGGTGTTGCAGCAGTTGGCTATGGCACCTCTGAGGATGGGAAGGACTACTGGATTGTGAGAAACTCATGGGGTGGTGATTGGGGAGAGAATGGGTACATCAGGATGGAGAGGAATGTGGCAGGCACGAAAGCTGGTAAATGTGGTATTGCTGTGGAGGCTTCATACCCGATTAAGACCAGCGAGAACCCCCCAAACCCAGGTCCTACTCCTCCATCTCCTCCCCCTGCACCCACTTCAACATGTGATTCATACTACTCGTGCCCTTCTGCGACCACCTGCTGCTGTGTCTATGAATATGGTCCTTACTGCTTTGCTTGGGGTTGTTGCCCATTGGAGTCTGCTGTCTGCTGTGCTGACCACTCCAGCTGCTGCCCTCATGACTATCCCATCTGCAACCTCAAGAAGGGTACTTGTAATGCGGTAAGCCCACTACTTCACTATTTACAGTCGTTATCTTGTAACTGTCTTGTGTATTTGAAGTTCTAGAGCTGATATCTTCTGCTTTTGATCAACAGAGCAAGAACAGCCCGTTGAGTGTTAAGGCATTGAAGCGTTCTCCTGCAATGCTCCATGCTAAGTTCGGCTTTTTCTAAGCACACAACATTGCAACAACTTTCAAGGATTTCTCAACTTAGCAATGGTGCAGAAGGCAGGATGCCTAGAGTTGCTGATCTTATTTAGAAATCCCATTGTTCACCATGCATTGTTTCTTTCAGCTTGGTGGTTTTGTACATATTTTCTAAATTGAACTAATGCTCTTTATGGCAATGAAACTATGGCACATGGGCTTTAAAGAACTACTGATCATGTAAATAGTTTCAGTTACCTGCACTGCATTATCAAATTATGGTTACTAATGTGATCTTCTACAATCTTCTATTTTTATGTGCTCACTGATATTTTGTGGTTGGGAGCTCAAGGCCTCATTCTTTAGATAAAAGATGCGCCCATCATCCATTGATCACAGAAATTCGATATATTAATCTTTAGATAAGACATAAGAGAGAAACATCTTGGTAGAATATACAAATAAAAATTGTTGGACAAATCTAATATTGTGCTTAACAACAAATGAATTGAAGAAGGTAGAGAGGTACTTGTAATTTGTAAAGTTGGTAGAAATTAAGGTAGAGAAAAGATACATTTAAGTGGAGCAAGGGGGGTGGGAGTAGGGATGGCAACCCAGTCCGGATCCGACCCTAGTCCGCTCCGATCCGAAGGAAAAAATCCGAGTCAACTCCGACAAAAAGTAATCCGACTCCGACTCCGTTTAAAAAGTCCGACTCCGAGTAGGAGGAGGGTCGGAGTCGGATCTCATAAAATAATCCGACATCCGAATCCGACTCCGACTTTGAGTCAATCAATCTTTTTTTTCTTATTTATGTTAATGTATTATTTATGTATAACCTGACTTCGACTTTCAGCCAATTGTATTATATATGATTTTCCAATTGAAGAAATGATTGTTAAAAATAATAGTAATATTTAGATTATTTGTACTATATAAGATTTCCATATGATTATTAGAATAAATTGTAATTATTAGATTATTGCATTATAGAAGACTATTCTATTATAAAAAAATGGGGAAAAAAATAAGTCGGATCGGGTGCGGAGTCGGATGTTCGGATTTTAAGTCGGATCGGATCAGATTTTCGGAGTCAGATGTCGGAGTCGGACTCGGATTTAAAATCCGACTTCTTGTAGGGTCGGAGTCGAATTATGCATAATCCGGTCCAAGTCCGACCCGTTGCCATCCTTAGGTGGGAGGAGAGAAAAAACATGGAAAGGCTCACCAATTACCATTGCACGTGCTCTAAGCCTCCCCTCAACCACTCTGTGCTCTCGTCACAATCCCATTGTTGCTATTGGTGGGTGTTATGAGAGGTCAACTGTATTAGCATTGCATACTAGTGTGAGAGAGGGTGAAAGAGGAAAAGGATGAATAATTTGCTAATGGAAAGGGCACGACGACAATTTCCATGAATGCATTTGCCCTTCAGATATGAACTCCACCATCTCTTCCTTCTCCTTGCTTTCATTGTCACGAAAATTGTATCCCCTCGACAATAACTAATCGTGATAATTCCTATGGTAAAGTACCTCACACCTTGTTATCCCAAAACCTCATATTAAAAGACCATAACTTTCATCTTCTCATCTCTATTGTGCGCAAAAATAATTGTTATAGGTAATAAAGTCGTTACTATATATAAAAAATTCTCATCATTGCAATGTTTGTTGATCAACTATAACATTTAGTGACCAACCACCGCCCAAGCACGGTCATTGTCACTATCGTTGGTCTCTCTATTTGGAGCGACATTTAGATGTCGTCCGACATAACCCATTGATCTTTTTATCTGTAAATGAAGAAACTAATAGTTCTTCTATAGGATAAAGCCTGGTCTAGTGAAGACAGTAATTTACATGCCTAACATAATTATAGTTAAGATATCGTGGGATCCAAATCAACATCAACGATTATTTTTATATTGTCTATTATGGGAGAGTAATTGATCCAAAAAGGTAGATGAAGTTATCTCCTTCTTCTCTAATTTAATTACTATGGGTATGTTCTTTTCATCTTTAAAAAAAAAACAAGTTTTAGGTTTAATCAGGTCCAATCAGGTGTAAATATAAGATAAAAAATCAGAACTAATAAATTCAGTTCAGTCTTCAGATAAGTTCAACTGAATACAACGCACTCTATATTATGTATTATGATCTTTGGTAAAATGATCCATCTGTCTTATGAAAAGCATACATGAGACTATTGCTTTGTTGCAGACGGCTTCCATTATAGAGAGAGGGCTAAACAAAAGATAGTAAGCATAAACTTTTAATAGCAACCGAGAAAACCCAATAAAGCTTAGAGAAAGCATGACTCATTTTGTTTGGCAAGTATAGTTTAGAGTTTAGCTATTAGAGTTTAGAGTTTTACCTTTTTGTTTAGCAGATTTGACTAATTTTTCACATAAATGTGTTTGGTAAAACACTAAAACTTAGCTGATTGCTAAAAGCTGATTACCCTTTATTTGTATAAAATGACATTTATGGACATATTAACTGATATGTTAGTATTGTAATTATGGGCAAACAAGTTATTCACACATTCTCTCACCTAATCCTCTAAAGAAAAAGCTCCAAAGAGGAGCTTTTTCATTTTGAGAGTTTTCACTCCAAAACTCTCTCTTGAAACTCTCTTTACCAAACACCCCCCCAAAACTCTAAAAGTGGTCCAAAACTCTCCTTTTGCCCCAAAACTCTAATTACCAAACACCCCCAATCCCTTCCTCATCCTTAGCCTACAGGGAGAATGGCTAAATGGCGAAGTCTACGACATTAGTAGATTAGCCAGCTCCTCAAAATATGAGTAAAATTAAAGGAGCAAATTCACCGAGGGGCGTAGCAATGCCTCTTCCTATACTAAATTACAAAATTTGTATAAATGCATGGGTTTAGGATAAGTTTACTTTACCTTAAAAATTCTAATAAATTATAATACCTTTTTTTATATAGAAGTTTAACTAAGTTTATGTAAATTCATATACTTCCTCCGTTTTGAAATATATGGAACTCTTCTCTCAAAAAACTCTTACATAAAAGAGATAAACGTTTCAATTGTTTCATAACGAAGGAAATACGTAAAGTTCAAAAAGTCGAAGAGAACACACTCGTAACTCATGCATCTGCAATTTTTTTGTAATTATATTAGCAAAGATCATTAAGATGGAATTCAATCCCAAATCCTGAATAATATTTTATTTTGGAAAATGTTACATGTAGCCCTAAGGGCTACATATAGACCCGGGCATACGAGTTCGGCCCGCGGGCTTGGGGCAATGGCAGGCTGGGCCGGCCTGAAATTTCCAGATTTTGTCCACGACCAGGCCTGTGGGCCGGGCTCGTGCCTCCTGCGGGCCTGACCCGTATTTTATGTTGTTTTTTTGGTAGTTTTAGACTAAAAAACAAAGAGAATGAGCGTTCGGCCCGCTGGCAGGCCCACATGCCATATAGGCAGGCTCGTGCCTGAATTCAAATTTCTTGACCGTGGCAGGCCCACGTAGCGGACAACGGGCCGGTCCTCGAGTGGACTCGGACAGGACCGGGCCCAAACCGTGTCGGGCCGGCCCATGTGCTGCCCCGACCATGCCCACCTCTAGCTACATATAAGTAGGGCTGTCAATCAGGTCAGGTTGGGTCAATTTCAGGTTGACCTGATTTATATTTCAGGTCACTTACCCCTAACCCAAACCCGACCTGATTCTAATTTCAGGTCGAAAATCATAACCCAAACCCGACCTTACCGATTTTCGGGTTGACCCGAAACCAACCCAAAATGACCTGAAATGAAATTCAACTATACACGCTAAGTTATGAAAGTACGGGTTAATGATTTGAAATGAAATTTAAGTGATCCAAGAAATGGGCTTGGCTCAATACAAATAAGAATAACAAAAGATAGGTTGTATAAGTTATGAAAATTTGGATTAATTTCAGGTTGACCGGACCTGAAAATAATCCGACTTCTGAATCAGGTTATTCGGGTTGTTTTCAGGTTTAAAAAGTCAACCCGAACCTAACCCATTATATTTTCAGGTCGGGTTGGGTCGATCCATTTTTTATTTCAGGTCGAAAATCTCAACCCAAACCCGTTAGTTTCAGGTCGGGTTATCGGGTTGGGTCAACTTTTGCCAGCCCTAGATATAAGAAGTTAAAAATGAAAATATTAAACAATAAATAAACATTAGTTATATTAATTGATGTATGATTGTATCATTAATTTTTTAATAATATTATTTCAAAAAATATATTTAATGCTTATATGTAGCCCTAAAACCAACCAAAACCAATAACATCAATAAATGATACTATCCACCCCCAAAACTTGTGAGTTTCTTCTGAAAGCTCCTTAATTCATTTCATTTATCCTCCTCAAGAAAAAGTCGTCTAAAACAAAGGTAAAGATTCAGTACTTCGCAAGCAACACACCTCCGTACTCCCCAAACTGTCAAAACGCATTTCAGTCTAGATCTCAAAAAATTGACGATTCAGAAATGTCCGACACACGTAACACGTGAACTTTCCACCATCAAATTAATTTCTTTCATCATCTCATGATCATCCAAAAATAAACGCCCTTTCTCTTTTATTAATTTCGATTCTTTCTCTCTCTCTCTCCTCTGAAACCTTACTACTCCGCCAATTATCGCCATCTTCGTCTTCGACTTACCTTCGATTATTCTAGGTATATCTCTTATTCTTCATTGGATCTAAATAATTCAGGTTTTCAAATTGATAATTTCTAGGGTTTTTGGTTGCTCTTTCTCTCTCTGTAAATTATTTCAATTGAATTTGATATATTTCAATTTTTGCTGCTTCCTTTTCAACCGAATTCGAATTTTTAAATGCGTATTATATGTTAATTATTGCTATGATGATTTGATATGATGCTTAATTATAAGTTGAGAAATGTTTTTTTTTTAGTTTCGTTTACCAAATATGCTGCTGGTTTTTGTTTTTTTATGTGAGCTATGGTGTTAGTTAGGAATTATATATAAATGAGTGTGATTTTTAGGTGTAAGTGTAGTCATTTTATGTGTGATTGTTTTGTTGAAATGTTGCCTTGACTTGAAGAAAATAGAAATTGTGTGGAGAAAGTTGAAGTGATTAGATGAATTTATATAAGGAGTAATGGAGAATGGATTATTGGATTGAAGACTAAGGAATGAGTTGTTGCGATAGAAAGCAGATTTTTATCTTGTGTACAGTGTCGTGGATGATGGTTTAAGGTGCAAGAAAGCTTCAATTCTTACTCTAGTAATGTTTCATTAAACATCTTCGTGCTCTTGTGTTATTTAACTTAAGTTAGTAATGAGGAATAGTGGAGTTTGATCGCTAAGGAATTTGAAAGTTGTAACCACTGTGTGTCCTATTTTTTCTTACCCTAGTAATGTTCCGTAACAGCGTTGTATGTTTATTTAACTCAAGTTAGGAGTGAGGAAGAGTGGGGTTATCACTAAGGAATTTGTAAGTTGTAACCATTGTGTGTCTTTTTTTTTTTTTTTTACTTCCATTCAATGCAGTGCATTTTGTGGTTATTGGATGTTGAATCATCACCCTGTTGATGTTTGGAATTTGAGCGTTTGAAACAAGTAGTGGTGAAAATGGATACTGAGTCTGTGGACTCATCAACTGCACCTCCTGCCAATCCTTCAGATGTGCAGCCTACTCCTCCTGCAGAGGCCGGGGTGAATAATGCCACAAGTGATGCATCTTCTAAACAACCAATCTCAGGCATATCATCATGGGCAAGGAACTTGAAAATTCCGCAGCCAATGGCTGGAGGACAAGTTGAATCGCCAGCTGAGAACTCTCCTAAATCTGCCTTTGCACGGTTTACGAGTGGAATAACATCGCGGTTGTCCCCAAGAGAGTCGGCACCAGAACAAGTTGCTGATGCGGGATCTTCTCAGTCGAATTTTATTGGAACCATCACCAAAGGGTTGGTTGATTCGTCTAAAAGTGCTGCAAGGGCTGTGTCAGTCAAGGCCCGGCATGTTGTCTCCCAAAACAAACGAAGATATCAGGTGACATGACCTTTATTTTTTCATTATCTCATATTCTCATTGCATTAAGCTTTCACTCTCATGTTTCTCCATCAATCTGAATATTAGGCTCTAGAAATGAACTGACTGCAACGTGTGTCCATATTACCGTTTTCCATCATTTACTTTAGTGGTTAGTGCTTAGAGAAATTTCTCTCCTTTTTAGGTGAAAGGACATTCATTGAAGTGTTCATAGACATCTGTTGGTGGAGTCTGTGCCTTATTCATTTCTATCAAGGTCACTAGACTTAGTAATGCTAGCACTAGTTTATCTGAAGAAACCCTCTCTTGAAGCTTCAGGAATATTGGAGATCATCTTCATAGTCTCTGCCAATTTTGTATTGCTCTGGCTTAGAGTTCCCAGAAACTTAGAGTGAATATCATATTGGTATCCATCTATCAGGACATGGGCCCCACATGCACCCACCTACATTTTTCTCTACTGTTTCACTCTCGTTACAACAAGTTCTAAGGCAATGTTACACATAAAAGGAGACAGTTGGAGTATATTAATAGTGGTAAACGGATGCCTCAAACTTTTTGGGTCATTGTACAGTCGCACACGTGGAGAATCGGCCCTGTGGATAGGCGATTGATGTTCTAATTCACAACTAATTAGAAGTAAAGGGCAATTGCTGGCATAATTTTCTTGTCCATTGTAATTGAAAGCTGGAAATTTACACACTGGAAATAGGGTGAAGATTATATTTGGAATTTGCAATTTTTTTTTCCTGAGGTATTTATATTGTTTTTTTTTTGGGTGGGGGGGGGGGAGGGGCTCTGCAGTAATTTGTTTTGCTTTCCTTACATTGTTTATGTGATTTTGATTATGTTAGCCTCGTTTTCCAGGAAGATGGATATGATTTGGATATGACATATATTACTGAGAATATTCTTGCTATGGGATTCCCAGCTGGTGATATGAGTTCAGGCTTTTTTGGATATCTAGAGGTAATTGACTTTATGTTATTGCAGTCTCTTTGTTCTACTTTCAGTGCAATAATACCTATGTTGTCAAATTCTGAATCGAATAACATCATGCAGGGTTTATATCGTAATCATATGGAGGAAGTGATCAGCTTCTTAGAAAGCCATCATAAGGTAATTGGATAATTTTGGTCATGGATTTGAAATATTTTCTTCACGGCCAAGATCTGTTTCTTTGTTTTACATTGTATGTCTTTCCATCAGATGGTGGAGTGTGGTTCTATTAGGCCTCTGCTTTATCTTACTGCTTCACTTCCGCATCCGATCTATATCATGCATTTGTCTAATTCATACGATGCATGCAGTAATGTTGGATATTTTGACAAAAAGATAGATGAACACCGTCACCATCTATGAATGTGGTCTAGAAAGTTCCATAGTGTTGTGCTGCATGATCCTTTAACCCAAAATGCTGAAGCAATGTCTGAATTGAAAAGCAGTGTTCTAAAAAGAAAATACTAAATCAGGTAACCATGAGTCCATGATTTGAAACTTTCTGATATATATACGGATCAAATTTTTGGTGAAGGCAGTTACTTAAGTCCAAATCCATAAATAAAATATGTGTTTTTCTAACTTCTCTTGTAATTTAGCAAGTAATGAAGTGCTTGTCTGGCTTATTAGAAATACACATGAACTTCCCACTTCCTGGGTATTGCAAATTATTGGGAGTCTAGCTTTTTACATCCATTTAAGTGACTTCAGTATCAAACTTAATATGGAAATTTTCTATCGGGTAAAGGGATATTCTGACTATTACTTGTTAATATATGAATATAATGGTTATATCTATAAGATAACAGGGAAAAAAAATGAATGAATTGATTTTGAGTAGACTTCTTCAGTATGGAATAGAGTTTTCCATAATGGTTTCAGATAGATATTGTTACAAAAAGTAGTGGATGTTGGGTTCTGGGAAAATGATCTAAGTTATTGGTTCTCCCTGACCTATTTCCATGATAGATTGTGTGGCAATTGCGTGTCATTGCGTGCTGACCACTTCTGGGTAGTTTAGTGGGTTACTTGTCTTTATTATCTCTGTTTGCCCTTATTTGAGGTTCACCTTCATTTATACAAATTCCACATGAGAAACTTAAGCTTCCTGCTTCTGGACATTTTTGGCTATATTTGTTGCGTGATTGCATCACCATCATGCCAAACTTATCTAAAGTCACTGAGAGGACTGTGAATTTAAATTTTGAAGGCCTTTTTATTCCTCCCTTTTGTTTTTAGAATTAAAATGTATCTTTTTTTTGCTTCTTTCGAATTCTTGTCATTCTGCATATGGATTATGAGAAAAATGATGTTGCCAGTAGTCTTAGCTTCTTAATATATCGTGGTGCTTACTAGAAATAATAGTGCAGGTTTTGGCACCATCGTAATCATCATCATCTTCTGCTCTCTTTCAATTGTTGTTCTATTTTCTTTTTGGACATTTAGGGTTGGGGATTTCTGTTTTTTGCGGGAATCACTTGTTACACTTTAAAATTTTAAGCTTATATGGAATTATGGTAATGAATTACTCATCATAGCCCTTCGCAGGTAAAAGATCAAGGAATAGAGTTGTGGCACAATAACACAATATCGCATAGCTCACAATTTTGTTTCCTGTGTCTCTGAAATTCTGATTCCTGTCTCACTAATTGCTGAAAATTATCTGACTGATGTATAATTGGCCATTGACATTGCAGGGCAAGTACAAAGTTTACAATCTTTGCTCTGAAAGATTGTATGATGCCTCACTTTTTGAAGGAAAGGTGTGCTGCTATGAAACTGTTCATGTTTTACACTTTTACTCCTGCCGACTTGTTTGTCAGTTGTCACTATTTCTTTATCACTTCCTCCGTTTTTTTTTAACTTGGGACAATTGCTTTGCACATGGACGAAGGAAAAAGTACATAAGATAGAGAGGAGGGTAAAAGTAAGAGAAAGATGGTGAGGCAACCTACCTGTCTACCATATAAGGAAAAAGGGTAAAGTGTCCCAACTCCCAATTGAAAAAAACACCCCTAAATGGGAAAATGTCCCAATAAAAAGAAAAAAGAAAGAGGGGGGAGTAGTAAGAAAGCTCCAATGTGTGTATTAGCTTTGTGCTTTATAATGTTAAATCGATATAAATCCTTGTCTATTCCCTCTTGACTTAGATGTTATATACTCCCTCCGATTCTTTTTTAATTTACTCACTTAACTTTCGGGAGAACCAAAGAGGAAGTCCAAAAGTGAGAGAGAAACTAAAAAGATGGAGAGAGAAACTAAGTAAAAGATGGAGAGAGACATTGAAAAGTGAGAGAGAAACTAATTAAAAGGTGGTCCGGTGTTGTCGTGGTATTTGAAGGTATTCTAGAGAGAGAGTTTAAAAGGGGTGAATGGTTGGGGGGGTGTTAAATACTTGTTGTTTTAAGTAAATTACCGGGGTAAATAGCGTCACGTTATTTTTAGTTCTTTATCTTATTAAGTTGTTGGCTTTTGAACTTCCTATTCATTTTCTACAGACCATGGATTTATTAGAAACACTTTTAAGGAGAATTTATTGGTTTTCCAAATTTTAAACTGAGATTATATACAAAATAAGGTAAAGTGAGTATTATGTTTTTATTAGCAGTAACCCTGTACCCGTATCCAACTTTAGGACAGGGTCCCGTATCAAGAATTTTTTAAAATGACGTATCAGACACTTGGATATGTACCCGTATCGGATACACGTGTCCATGTAACATAGCATGTGCATATCTTTTGAATTGAATATGCATATTCTAGTTCTCGAGATGAACGTATTCTCTCTTAAATATTGCACTTAATAAAAAAAAGTCGCACTTGATAAAAAAAGTTGCACATTTAGTTTTAAATGTGCACATCCAGTTCCAAAAATATCCTTCTCATTTTAAGAATCTTCACATTTTTTTTATTAAATGTGCATATTTTTTATCATGTGCATCATTTTTAAAACAATAAGTACTCAGGTTGAAAACAAAAATATATAGGTTTTGAAATACTGCACTAGAAGTTGTAATTTCTTAAAACCTTTTAGTATTGGCAATTATCATGTGATTGGACTCACTTTTCCTCAAAAGGAATTAGCTTCTTACTAAAAGACTATAGAGGATAAATGGAGGTCCCCTTAATAATTTTTTTTAACCTATATAAACTTTGATGATTAGCATGTAACTGAGCTATTAAATAGCTTTGTCATGTTGTATAATCTTTGAGAATGTTGTGTTGCAAACATAGTCCATCGATGGTTGTCTATTTTACATATTCAAAATCTTCTGAGCTTAATTGGTATTGTTTTGGATAGGTTGCTAGTTGCCCATTTGATGACCACAATTGCCCTCCAATTCAACTCATTATATCGTTTTGCCAAAGTGCTTACTCGTGGTTGAAGGAGGATATTGAGAATGTTGTGGTTGTGCATTGTAAGGCTGGAATGGCTCGGACTGGTTTAATGATTTCCAGTCTTCTTTTGTACTTGAAGGTGAGACTTTAGAAACCTCTGGCCCTCATTAGGAGGGTCTAAAGAATTCTGTTTCATTGCCCCTTCAATTCTTGTGGATTTTTGTTATTAGTTAATAAATATGAAACTAACTGATTTCTGTGCAACCTCTATAGTTCTTCCCAACTGCTGAGGAGTCAATTGATTACTATAATCTCAAAAGATGCTTTGATGGAAAGGCTCTTGTTCTGCCAAGTCAGATTGTCAGTCCTTTTGCTATCAACTTATGTTTCTCATGGCAAGCTATCTTTTCTTTTAGCATTATGTAATATTGTGATTCCTTTTTGTCTTAATATTTTACAGAGGTACGTCAAGTATTTTGAACGAACTTTAACGTACTTCAACGGTGAGAATCAGCCTGGGCGTAGGTATGGCACGTTGATTGTGGTTTCTAATAATTCTTTCTATGTAGACTGTGCTTCTTACTGAACTTGGTTTTTCTCTTACCTCCAGGTGCATGCTTAGGGGATTTAGACTTCACAGGTGTCCTTATTGGATCAGGCCCCACATAACTGTCTCAGATCACAATGGTATGATGCACATGGCTGGTATATTGGATAATCATGTTCTTAATGTTTGAAACTTCCTGCAACAGGACCCTTCTTATTATAGAAAATGTCTTATTACAACTTGCTTTAATTTAGGATAAATATTGACGTTGGTGGAAAATATATCTATAAGTCACATTTAGTTTGTTTCTATGTTACTCCGACACCCTCTTCTACCCCGAGTGTCGCATGTCGACTCGACACGACACGCGACACGACGTATCGGAAAAGCGTCGCTTATCGGACACCCATTTAGCAAAAGTGAGAAAGAAACGAAGAGAGAAAAGGGGGAACAATTACCTAATTCATTGCACTTCCCTTCAAAAATTGAAATTTAGGGTTTATTTGTAAACCCTAGATCTGCTAATTGATGTGAAATTATACAAAATCTCTTCATACTATGTTGGGGTTTTTGCTCGGGAGATTGAGCCGCACCCAATGATGTGATTTCCTCCATTGGACACAGGCACACAGCCATGGATTACCTTCAGTTCTTCTCCGGCAACGGTGGAGGAGAGATGACTCTTCGCAGCTTTGTCAAATACTACGTACACTAATATGTTTAAAGTTGTCAAATTATTTGCCTATTTGGTACAGCTGTCAAATACTAAAATTATTTAATAATATATTCTAAGGGTGTGGTGTACCTCTAAGAAGAGGGGTGATTAATGGGAAGAATTCCAAGAGTTGTACTTTTTGTGTATAACTTAACTTTTTGGATTTCTTCTTAGATACTGTACTGATAAAGTGATAACTGAATATAATATAATAGTCTAATATAATTTACTATTTTAAATTTTATCATTTTTTAAATATATTACAACTGACTTATTTTATTTTTTTTATCAAAATAAAGTATCGGAAAGTTTTTTCCGACACTTTCAATGATAGACGTGTCTAAAAAATTGGTCAAGAGTCAAGACACTCTCTTGACCGTGTCGGAGTATCGGCCAGATTTTTGGAGTAGAGTGTCGGATCCTCCGATCCCTACTTGGATACGACACCCGTATCCGTGTCGGAGTAACATAGGTTTGTTTACACTTTACAGCATGGTTGAAATTCTCTTTAATTAATGTGATGCGCAGCAAGTCTCAAGTTGTGATTTGAGTGATATTACAGTGATCCTAGATTTTGGAACAGCCTCCTTTAGTATCCATTTGTTAGGACTTACGAGGGATACATGTTACTTGCATCTGGATGACTGGACCATCCTTATCCCTGCCAATGATGAGAGCCATATTGGTAATGGTGGTCATTTTTGATACTTCAATATGACAGAATCACGATTTAATTTTTCTCAAGTATCAGAAAATTCTAGATTATTTGGATCTTTCATTGGAGTTGCAGGAGTTACCTTTTGCACATTATTGAGAACTGTGGAGATCAATCTGTGATTGTCATGTTATATTTTTCTGACTTGTATATGAGATATTATCGGTTTTTGAGGCCTGATGCTTGAACCTTTTTGAGTGTTGGGTACTCGCCTCCTTACTCTGCTCTTTCCCTTCCTATATGTTTACAGTCCCGGTTAATTGGCAATTATTTTACTTTTTGGGGCAGGTGTACTATTTTCAACAAAGAAACATCCAAGAACAAAGGATCTGTCGGTTGGTTATTTGATTTCATTAAAATTGAAGACAACATGTTCATATTTGAGCTTGGGTTTGAGGCTTTAAGCTGCTTTCTTGTTTTTTTTTTTTGGCAGACTGAGGATTTCTGGTTCAGTGCACCAAAGAAAGGGATAATGGTGTTTGCGTTGCCAGGAGAGCCCGGACTAACAGAATTGTCTGGGGACTTTAAAGTCACATTTCATGACCGCCAAGGAGATTTTTACTTGTATGGAACCTTATCTACTTCTAAAACACCTGTTTCATGTGTGCTCCTTGTGGGAAGTGAAATCTGTTGTTTGTATTTACATGTCTGAAATCTGAATACCTGCAGTTGGTTAAACACGACAATGATAGAAAATAGAAAGATCTTGAACACCGGTGATATGGATGGTTTCGACAAGGTAAGCACAAACCTCCTCTAAGGCTTTATATTTTACTCATAAAATCATGACTGCGGCTTGTTTTATAACATACTCCCTCCGTCCCTAAATAGAGTGCCCATTTCTTTTGGGCACAAGTATTAAGAAGAAATTATGTGTAGGACCGTAGTTGTATTAAATCATAATTAAATATAGAAGTTGGTACACTTTTTATGAATTGTTTATTAAGGAGAGAGAATGTGGGCCATATGGGAAAAGAAGGTGATATTATAAAAGTTGAAAGTAAAATAATATTTTAATTGGAGGACCCATACCAAATAAGGAAATGGGAAATCTATTTGAACAAACATAAATGGAAAAATAGGACTCTATTTAGGGACGGAGGGAGTATAAGTTTAACATGTTTATTTCACCAAGGATTATGTAATTTTTTTGGTGGCTGAATTTTTATGATTTTTGAATTTCAAATAATTTTTTTAATTGTACAGCGGAAGCTGCCTTCTCCGGGGTTCCAAGTTGAGATTGTCCTTGTAGACTATGATGACACTCTACCACAACCTCAGCCTGTTAACGTGACCCAGAAGCCAGATGAGAAGCCTGGCGCTCCTTCTGAACCCGTAAATGAGGCCTCCTCTACTGCGAAAGCTGGCAAAGACTCAGAAAGTGAACAACAAGACAAAGATGATGTATTTTCTGATGACGAGGCTGATGGATCAGGCACTGGAAGAAGTAGAAAAGCTCAGGCAGATTCTTCTGTGAAATCAACTGCCCCTCCCTCTGAAACTAAAACCCCTTCGGATCATAAGGTGGACAGTTTGACTCGTGGAGTTGAAAAGGTATCAGTTAGTAAAGGAGGTTCCACAGAAGGCCGTTCGGTAAATGACTCTAAAAGTGAGGCTGCTGCGGGAGCTGGAACAGGCCTTGCGGCGCCTAACTCTGATGGGGTTAGTGACTTCAAGGCAATGGCAGCTGATGCTTCTGTATTTTCCTTTGGTGATGATGAAGATTATGAAAGTGACTGAACTTGGGGCCTTGTTTCTTGATTGCTTCAGTTCAGCAAGCTGTACATAAAAAAAGTTCCAATATCATAGCAAAATCATTTCCTTTGGTTAAGGAAGTTCATGCCTTATTCATTTTGTGTTCATTTGTTTATGTGGCTTCGCCGTGAATTGTGGATAAAGGTTCGCAGTGTAGTTTGTACCAATGTTTTTGGGATGTACTTTTGTACTCTCTGCTTTGTTACAATCTTTTTCTTCTTTTGGCACCAATCAAACAAATGTATCAATCATTTATGAAGTCTTGTTTCCTTGTGGTAAATTTTGGCATCTCTTAGTAAATTAGTGTTGTCTCTCTCGAAGACTTACTCATACGAGTACAATTCAGTTATACAGCAATCTAAAAGAGTCGTTTCAAGGAAGACACACCCCTTCCTATCAGCTACTTCAAATAAATCAGTGAGCGACTACTACCTAAAGAAAAGGGTTATGTTAACCGTTAAACCCATCTCCGAGCAGGGGAATGTAATATATCTTCTCTCACAAATGAATAAAATAATAGGAAGAGATGAATTATTTTATCATTTTAGTGTAGAACTCAATAGTATAGTGCTCAGCTGCTCACGTTGCATAATATAGCCTGTGCAGTTTATTAGTGTCTGATAGGGATGGAATAGTCCAAGATGTGTCTTCTCCTAGATTGATGTATCACTAAAGGAACTGAATATTGCCTGATTCAAATCCAATATGAACAATTGTTGTTCATATCAATATTTTCGATGGTTTTCTCTTTAGGGGCTTGTCGCTTGCCCCACTTTAGCACCCAAAAAAATTCTCAATGGTATATTCAATAAATAATAAAATATATATTAAATCATATATGTTGCGTATTGATTGAAAAGTAGTATGCATCCGGACTCCCTTAGAAAGGTTCTCGATCAAAACATTGTCAAGTTCTAATTAGTCTTGAAACAGGTTTGAACTATATACCGATTCTGGAATCTTTTCGAGACATCGGAATGAAATCTCTTGGGATCCTAGGGTCATAGGAGACCATATGAAAGCACATCCATGACTCAAAACGGACGTATGGTGGGAAATGACGGCATGTGGAGATATTTCATTGATGAATGGAATATATGTAAAATCAAGTTGTATAAGGTATTTGAGTCAATGTAGGGGGTCCAAACCACCTGAAGGTTTGAAAGTCATCACAAGGCAAACAGGATGCATTGGGAGAACTCTCCGGAAAAGTCGCTTGAGCCCAAAAAGTCTTTAAATAACCCATCTGAAGGCTATACAATACATTCCGAGATATTCTTAGGGCTTAGGCAACAAGTCTCATGTGATGCATCCTGGAGACATAGAGATCATTTAAAAGCATTATAGGGTCATGGAGTAAACTGGAGGCCATTGTAGGTAATTTAGGTTGGATTATAAGTTATAGCAATGTTCAATGATATCGATGTTAGATGATTGATGCATAACCATAGCAAAAACAAGCTATCAAAAGCAAGGCTAAGATCTAAGGGGGCTGAGCAAGCTCTTAAGGGAAAGGTTCAAAAGGTATATGATTGGCTTGTTTCCTCTGCACCTAGGACGAAGTCTTATTTTGCTGCAAACTTTCAAGGTAAGTTGAAGTCCTTTGCAAGCTTGCAAGTAGGGGAGAATATGGAGATCCTTCTTGCGAGGGATGAGACTCGATCCCAAAACCTCTGGAATCAAAGGTGATACCAATACCATTACGCTATCCATACTGCTCATTGAATGTACTAATTATATATAATGTATAAACTATTTTTAAAAAACCTAATAACTATTGAGTAAGATTGCCTTACAATAAATTATGGTACGGCTATTCCACTCTATGCCCTTAAAAATGTCATTTTCTAAGTTTTTTTTTTTTAACGGAATATCACTTTATAAATTAAATGAGTCATTTTATAACTTATAATCAATTTCAAACAATTAATCATCTTACATTAAAAAAAAAGTCAAATCTACTATAAGTAACATCACTAGGACCAAGAATTAATCCATCCTTTGCCCTTTGGTAAACATATGTGAGATCTTGCAATAATAAAAAATTATCTTCATAGTAATTATCTTCATAGTACGAAAATCTATATGAAAAGAACGTCGTATTTATTTAAAAAAAAAGGAAAATCATAAAGAAGAGTCGAGTCAACCAAAATTCACGAAACACATCCCTTGCTGCATTTCCATGTCGATTTCTGGTATCCAAGGTCAACTGCTCGAAGTTACAGGTCAATAAACAATATCTTTTTAACGCAAAACCTTTAATTTAATGTTCTTTCTTTTCTAATAAAATTCGAATTGTTTGTTCATCAAAATTTGTTACTTAAAAAACTCTTTTTTAATCATATTCTGTTATTATTATTGTTCGTAGTTGTTGGATGTCACAAATTGAAGGATACAGAATGGATTTCGAGACAAGATCCTTATGTTTGTCTTGAATATGCTAGCACCAAGTTTCGAACCCGCACCTCTACAGGTTTTTCTTTCTTTCTTTTGCGTGATTTATTATCTGGGTATTAATTTCTCTTTCTTAATTGATAAATTGCTTGATTGAATTTGAAAAATTCATTTAATTTTCATCTGGGTTGATTTATATTTACTGTATAGATGGAGGGAAAAACCCAGTATTTCAGGAGAAGTTTGTTTTTTCGCTAATTGAGGGTCTTAGAGAAATCAATGTTGTTGTATGGAATAGCAATACTCTCACTTTTGATGATTACATAGGAAGTGGAAAGTAAGTATTTTGAATTTCATCTAAATTTTCAATTTTTGGGCTGAGATTATGGGATTGGATTTTTTTAGGTTAAATTGCTGCTTTTCATATTGTTGTTTATAGAATTCAACTTCAGGATGTTCTTTCTCGGGGATATGATGATAGAGCCTGGCCACTTCAGACTAAAACTGGCCGGTATGTTCCTGTATAGCGATGTATTAGTTTGCACATCATGCTAAATTCAATCTTATGCTAATGTAAAGAATCTTTATTGTGAAGCTTTGTTTGATGCTATTTGTATTTAGTTGCATGTTTTATGGATATGATTGTAGTCTTGTTGATGATATAGGCTTATAGGAGCACGATCATGATTTTATTAGATGTTAAGGAGAAGGGTTGAACAATTAGTTTTACCGGAGATCTATAGGAAATTGGCTTGAGTGGTGAGTATAATGCTCTATATTGGGTTGTTGTTGCGGAAAGAGTTTTGTGTTATCAAGCTGACTTGTATGTGCATTATATCTCAATATTGCATTGACTTTGTAATGAGCTACTGCAAAGAATATGTCACTAGTGTGGAACAAAGAATAAATAGTTGAACCTTATGGGTTTGTATTCGAGTATATTTGCTTGTGCTGCAAAAGTGAGGGGATAGTTGACAATTCCTTGTCGATGTTGTTGGATATCAATTAATGAATTAGCATTAAAGCATATATCTCTTGTGTTGAAGTTATAACCATGAAGAACAATTGATGGATACTTATAAACTCTGAATTTTTAAGGCCGAAGGGAATTATTGAATGTAAAGATGAGACCCTAGTTACATATTGAAATAATACCTAAAGTTTAGATTGACCATCTTGCATCTGTTTAAACGGTGTCGGATGGGCCCAGTGAAGTCACTAATAAGAAGCAAATGGGAGTATCAGCACTCACTAAGAAGAAGTCGCTGTGGGAATGATAGATATTACGACACGATGGAAAAGAAAATTAAGAGTTTTGAATGGTTACTCTGCTTAATGTATGGTTTCTGTTTTCTCCTTTACGTACTCCATCTAAGTAGATTATCAGGTTTGAAGTTTGGAGTGTGGGTTCCTATCCTACTACCATATTGATTGTCAAATACTCAAAACTCAGAAGGATTCTACAGGATAGCTGTTAGTAGGGATGGCAACGGGTCGGACTTGGACCGGATTATGCATAATCCGACTCCGACCCTACAAGAAGTCGGATTTTTAATCCGAGTCCGACTCCGACATCCGATTCCGAAAATCCGACTCCGATCCGATTTAAAATCCGAACATCCGACTCCGAATCCGACCCGACTTAAAATCCGCACATCCGACTTAAAATCCGAGCATCCGACTCCGAATCCGATCTAACTTATTTTTCCACCCATTTTTTATAATAGAAAAGTCTTCTATAATGCAATAATCTAATCATTACAATTTTTTCTAATAATCATATGGAAATCTTATATAGTACAAATAATCTAAATATTACTATTATTTTTAACAATCATTTCTTCAATGGGAAAATCTTATATAATACAATTGGCTGAAAGTTGAAGTTAGGTTATACATAAATAATACATTAACATAAAACAGAAAAAAAGATTAATTCACTTAAAGTCGGAGTCGGATTCGGATGTCGGATTATTTTATGAGATCCGACTCCGACCCTCCTCCGACTCGGAGTCGGACTTTTTAAACGGAGTCGGATTCGAATTATTTTTTTGTCGGAGTCGGCTCGGATTTATTCCTTCGGATCGGAGCGGAGTAGGGTCGGATCCGGACTGGATTGCCATCCCTAGCTATTAGACTATGGCAATTAGGATGCTTTTGTTGAGGTCTGAGAGGATTTTTTTTGTCTGAGATGAATATTTGGCACTTATAGCTTCAAACGAATCAACGTAAAGCACCTTAGAAACAACACAAAGGTCAAAGGAAAATTGATAATAAGGCAAGGAGGTTGAAAAACTTGCTTGCTTTTACTATTGCCTATACAATAAAGAATTTAAGTTCAGATAACCTCATTTAGCTGGATTAAACTTACAGCATCATTAGAGGCAATTTTTGTAGATCATAGTTTTTGCCACCATCATCTATAACATACATATATTGGTTTTAATTGTGGTTATATTCTTATGAAAGCTTTAAAAAGTATATGGGATAGACATTTTACTTTAGTGTTGTTCAATAAGCTCACTAGTTAGTTGCCCAGACAAAGTCCTTAGTTGTGCTGTGTCCTACATTGGATAATGCTGGGCAATTTGTATTTGGTGTAGAATGTGGGGGAATTGAGGAAAACAGTAACATGATGTTGCTGTCTTGATTCTGTTTCGATTGTTTCTCTTCTTATGTTACAAACACATTATATATAATTATTCTTTGATAGAAAAGGCTGTTAGATTGTATGGATCAATTAATAAGTTTTTCGCATCAGATTATGAGATTGCGAGTTTGGGCTTGCAGCAACATGTGTTGCTTTTTAATTGCAAGGGGACGACATGGCGTGAAAGCCCTTTGCATGAAAGAGAGTGTTATGTGGTTGATATACTATACAGGCAACACTTTTTAATAATAATATATATTTTTCTATCAGAATGCGGGAGATCAGTTGGTGGAACAAAGTCTTGACTCTTGCTGTTTGTGTACAGCTGACTGTGAAGGATTACCAGTTGCTTTATGTGCTTTCTGTTGTCAGGTCCAGCAGTGCAACGTTCTTGTCATTTCACAAATTGTTTGTGGTTTTCCTGGCAAGTTTGGGTATTTGAAGTTAAAATACGGATGTGATTCACAAGCTGTCAAAATTAAAGTTACTGCCTGAGTTGTGCGTCTGAGGGTGATGTTTTATGATCGCAGCCTAAAAGATTAGTGAAGAGTTTTGAGCTGTGAAGTTTGTGATTGTAAATGCGGCCATTGTCGTACTGCCATTCTCCTCTAAGCAAAATTGTGTGTTGTACATGAAACTGGATACGTTAGTCTAGGTTATTCTCATGACAATATGTGAAGGTTTTAACGCTCAACACTGCTTATTTCCTCTTGAAAGAGAAATACTTGTTCTGCTTTATGCTCTTGCTCACCAACAACATGACGTTGGTCTAAGAAGATGACATTTTGTTGCAACATTATTACCCCTATTACATCAATAGGAAATTCTATAGGATGGCTATAAGACCAACATTATTATATGGGTCGGAATTGAGAAGGATCGTATTAGAAAGACAGGATAGAAGTGATGCGTGTGTTAAAATGGAGGTGCGGGAACACCTTAAGAGATAAAACACGAAACACGGATATTTGGAAGGAGGTTGGAGTGGGAAATATTAAGTATACAAAAAGAGACAACAGGTTATGTTGGGCATGTGAAACATTGACTAGATGATGAAGGTAGTGGAGTGTTGGGATTATGGAGATTGTAGATGAAGTCGGGAGAAACCAAAGATGATTAAATAGAGCCGTGTATAATGATAGGCAATAATTAGTTTTGTGTGAGCATATAACACTTGACAAAAGGAAACGGAGGCAAAGGATCTATGTGAACGACCATCTTAGATAAAATATTGACTCTTGGAGGTGAACCCATTCTATTAGGATTAAGGCTTTGGCATTGTTGTTTTTGTTTTTGTTGTTCTCTGCTTCACTGGACGAAACTTGCATGCATGCTATTTGATCATTGTCGTGAAACCTCTGGAATTGGGGGGGGGTTTACTTTTACAAGATACCCTCGGTAATTCTTTGTTGAAGATGCGGTAAAATGCTACTTTTACAGAAACTCCAAACTTTGATCCACCTACAAAGTTCATCTTACTGCTGACACGAGGGAGATATGATGTTCCATTGTTCATCCATAGTTATGTTTCTCTCCTTATTATAACTAGTCGATTCACTGATGGTGATGTCCTTGCTTCCATATCCTAATTGCTTCTTCTGCTTGTATTATAGAATTTTGAAATGAAAGTATTATTGTGAAGGAATGACTTGTCAACTTAACAGTTTTGCTTCTTATTGCAGACATGCTGGAGAAGTTAAATTGATTATGCACTTTGCGAAAACCAATGTAATTTAATTTTGCTGTCTGAATCCCTAATTTTGTGTTTCTTTTGTGTTATCAGTCTATCATGGCAATTAACTATAATGAACAGATATCTTGCTTCATTGCAGAAACCAAATACAAGCTGTGCGCCTTCCGCTCCACCTTATGCTGCATCACCTCACCCTCAAGTATCTATGTATGCAGCGCCTCCTCCGGCTTCTGTTTCTCATATGAACCCTACCTCAGCCTACCCACCACCTCCATCTACTGCCTATTCATCCACATCAACAACTTATCCACCTCCATCTACTGCCTATTCACCCACATCAACAACTTATCCACCTCCACATGCCGCGTATCCGTCTACTTCGCCTTATCCATACCCACCTAACCCATCAGCATACCCAATCAACCCATCAGCATACCCACCTTATCCATATCCACCACCCCCGGATCAGTCAACATATCCTCCGGCTGCATACCCACCGCCACCTTCAGCTTATCCTCCTAACCCATATCCACCACCCCATCATGCTCCAGCATATCCTCATTCAGGTTTTATTCTTCCTGTTCTTTAGACATTCTTTTCAGTTGCGTCCATCCATTGTTGTTCACTCTATTTTTTTTATATATTCAAGGACATTATCCTGGAGTGTACCCTCCACCACCCTACTGAGGACTGAGGAGGCTGTGGTATTTGCTTCAAAAAAAGAGACGACAACCTGCTTGTAAGGGTTAACATTTATATACATATCATGTATTTTGTTGTAGCGTTGTGGACTTGTGGCTATATGAGACTTTTTGCATAGCAGATGAAATTTAGTACCTGTCAAAGGATCTTTAGCTTGCTATCACACCTTTTGAAAAATCTGTCGTTTCTTAAACTCCACATAACTATAGATGATATTTGGCCGTGTCACCACGCGGGCTCGGCCATACCTCGCGGAGGCACAGCATGAGACAAGGCTTCCTGAAGACCAGCATGAATAACAGCCCGCAGACTGGAACAGTAGTGACAATAAAGGACCTATTGGTGCACTACACAACATGACCTATTGACATCCTTAAACACAACCATTTCAGCATAAATCTTCACCTCGCTTTCATCAATAATTGATTCTCCGTTTTCTTCCCTTTTGCTTTCGCTATTATGTCATAAAATATATCTTGACTTTGATATCAATGGTTGAAATAGAAATTCATGTTCTTTTCATATTTTATGTCTTGTAACTGTTAAGATGACAAAATAAATTGAACTACGGCTGCACGCTGATGTTCGTCTGTTCTTATGAAGTAAAAGGTTGAGTTCTTTTTCTCACATAGGTTAGTAGTGGGGATTGGAAATAGGCTCTCCACAAGGCACAAACTGCTCTCATCAACCCTCTTGTCAGGTCTCACTATAGCAACTGGACCTTAGTCCCTAAATTTGGCCATTATGTGTAGTCCCCAACCTCAAAAGTTCCCTAATTCAAAAGATGCTCCAAGGACCACTTCCAGCTTGTGTGACAGAGTAACTTAGCTGTTCTTAGAGCACAGTGGAAATAAATGAGGCTACCTCAAGCCTTTCAGGATAACAGAAGTTTTAAGTTCTGTTTTGGTTTTCATTGAGGATTGTCTTTGATTTTGTTGTTAATTTTAGTCGGTTGCTTATAGTTTTTGCTTTAGCTATTATATCTCTATTGCTTATTAACAAGCAATATGACAACACCAAAAGTCTATATATTACCTAGAAAACAGTAGAATCCACTTGGATGTTAACTTTGATCAATTCGACAACCAACCTTTTCCTTTTAAAAGAATGATTTTGTCATGCAATGGTCCAAAGAGGTCAAGGCCTGATTAATCATCTTACCACAACTTTGACTGACTACTAGAGAGGTTTATGTCCTAACTCACTTCAGTTCTAAATAATACCATTATTTTTGTTGATTAGTTTAAAGAAATTGAGTCCAGTTACCATAATTATCCTGCACTTGAAATTTGTGTAGGTCTCCTCTATGCCAATGCTTGGCATGACGAAGGAGAAGTCGTGTCGTACTAACGGCCCATGCCCAACTCTAGCATTTACTGTCTTTTCTTTTCATGGAATTTACTCAAATAAGGCTTGGTAAATTTTTGGAAAAATGTTATTTTGTAACTTCTCATAATAGAAGAGTGACTTATTATTTAGACTCGGAACAAGTACATAATACATTATTGCAATTGTGCTGTATGTGTGAACCTGTCATGAAGCTGCTAGATACATATATATGTGAAGAAGGTAGAGACTACAAAGATAATTAAAGGGTTTAATAGCACTCAACATTCAACAGGGTTAGCTAGCACGCATGCACAACTTCATTGCAATTATGAGCACATGGAGGAAACTATGACTAGAGCTATGATCATCATGCAAAGATGTGTTTTAAAATCATAGTAGTCATCTACTCAAGTATATGCTTCTTTTTCACTTTCTTTTGACCATCCAACTATAAAAAGAGAAGGAAACAAAAAGAAAAGGGTAAATTTAGTCCTCCTCAAAAAAATTGAAAAAGAAAAGGGGGGAAAAAAGGATAAACAATTAAGACTATGGATTGTAATGTCACATTCATTTTTTATTTTACTTTTTTTGGCCAAGGATAGAAGCACATGATAAATTAAGACCTCTGTAATATAAGGAAGAAAAAAATGAGTAAAGGGATTATATTGTAATGCATCCACTCACTTGCACCGATATCTTTGTCTAAGTTAGTAGTTGAGTGTTGTTGTCAAAAGGGTGAAGCTTAGTTGAGAAATGATGGGATGACTTTATGAGAAGTTTGAGGAGTATGTACTTCTTTCCTTTAATTTTTCTAACACTTTGCTCTTTGTTCAAACCCAAGAATTTGTGTCACTACATTAAGTTTGACATTCACTGAAATAAGTTTGACATTATAACTCTTTGTAGTAGGAGCTATCAATAACACAATAATCACCATTAATTGGATCTAAGGGATGACTTTGAGCAACCTTTGCCCCCCTTCTTCTGTTAGATAGTCAAATTTGTTAGTTCCTGCACAATGCCCTTTTCAACTAATAAATGTGTCCTGAATAGGCTTTTGTAGTGATCTAAGACACACTTGATTAGAGAGCCACGATAAATTCTAACAATAGTTTTGCACTCTTGACTTTATTTTCACTTACATTAAGAAATTTAGTTAAGTTTAAGGCGAAAAAAAATCAGATTTGCTAAGTTGTATGCCAATAAAAGCTAAACAAGTTCGTTCAATTCACACTACAATAAGTTCATATAAGGCCCAGCTTTGTTCATACTAGTTAAGTGCATGAATCATGGCTAACAAGTTCGGATAAGTTCAAATAAAAGTTAATATGGTGAAGAGAACGCCTAAACAGGAAGATAATTTAGACTTGTTGAAATGGATTGAATCTAGCGTTTTAAGCGACTCTAATATAAGGTTTTCTCTTATTGTTAGTTTGTTTTCTTTGTTTAGCATTTGTTATGACAAGACTAAAACATCTAATATGCGACTTCCAAGTTCCAATCCAATCTAGGAGGTCAATTAGAAGCTTTCTCTAGTTTGGTTAGTAATGCAATGGACATTTGGGATGTGCATGTAACAACAAATGTACTTAAATATTGATTTAATGAATTTGATCATTTGTTTGTGCACATAATTGTAAAACCTTACGCAAAACTTTGTGAAATATCATTTAATTTTGTGTTCCTTGTACATCTTTCAACTAATGAATGATTATAAAGATACTTTACCTTTTATTTTATTTTTATTTCAACTGTTCAACAATTACCTTTATTTGTTGTAAAAAGCTTGAAACTTCAAATATCCCACCATGGTTTTATGATTACTACTATTCTTCTTATGTTGCATTACAGAAAATCAAGGCAAATTTCTCTCTTTTTAAAGCAAGGTGGTGGGGAAGGGGAATTAAAAACTTTAAACTTTTTAAGGCTATAGTTAGTTTACTACTACTATTGAATGAGTCAAAACTGTAATTAACAAAATTAATGTAAAATAAACATAATTACAAGCTAAGGTGATCTATGACCCAGCAAATACTTTCAACTTTTAGCTGATCCAATGATTATTACCAAATCATATCTGACCCATAACACTGGATCTCTCTTAATCCTTTTTTTTTTTTTACCTTCTCAATTTGGCCTTTTTGTGATACACATTCTCTCTTAAGGACAAAGATTCAAGAGCAAAGAGAGGGACCCACATGACACAGATCCAAGAGGCAGTTTGTAGTGACTGAGTGGGAAGGAAGATGATTATGTGTGAAATTTTTATCATAAAAAGTAGTTTTATATGTCCATTTTTACTACTAATACTCCATTCATACTGTATGCACCAAACTACATTCAAATCTTTATGAGAAAATATGTTGATTGTTTGTGTGGGCCTTTTGACTTTGAAAAACAAGCAAAAAAAAGAAAAGGACTGTAGGAAGAAATAGTTAATGCATTTATCTTTATGCAAACCAGCTGGGATGGGTAGTTCATTTGTTGTTGTTTTTGAATTGTGGTTAGGGCTTCATCATAAGGAGATGATTCTTTTGAACTTATTTATTACTAGACTTGAACATTGTTTTACTGTGCTAAATCCACCTATATTATGTCTTTTTTACCTTTTAATTCCTGTTTTTACAGTTGGTTTGGTCTGGAAATCATTAATTAGTCTGTAATTTGTATAGAATTGGTTGCTTCAGGTGATGCCGACAGATGTGTACTTTATGCAAGTAGATCCTAAGGTGTTTTTGAGTATGGAGGATAGGTTGATTATGTATACTCCCTCCGTCCCAAAAAGATCTGAACACTTGTTGGAACACGTATTTTAAGGTGATAAGTTGTAGTGTGGTTATCAAATGTAAAATTATTTAAAAAGTAGATGTGATAAGAGTTAGTGGGGTATTTTTTATTGGAGAGAGAGAATGTTGGGTAACTTTTTATTGATAAATGGTAGAGTGTGGACCAAAGGAGTATAAAAGAAATAATATATTAATAGTGGGATCATACCAAAAATGGAAGTGTTCAAACTAATTTGGGACAAACATAAAAGGAAAGTGTTCATACTATTCTGGGACGGAGGGAATATTTGTATAATGCAAATCTCTTGTGCCCTACTAGTTAGTTCTTTTTTGCAGCGATTTCCTACTAATTACTCACTCTGTGTTTTTTTTTATTTGCTACATTGTTGTTGTGCGGTTTTCAAGACGTTATCTAACCCTTAATATCTCTTATTTCGTTTTAGCAAAAATTATAAAAATTTGATATTATGAATTTACACATCGAGACGAATCTAACAAGACCACACATGACTGTATTTTTACTTATAGAAAAATCAAAATAACCGGTCAAAGTTAGTGGCTTCATTCCCAAACGCAACAATGTAGCAAATAAAAAAGAGTAGAGGGAGTACTATGATGATTTATGTGAAGTTGTGTGAACTACAATGTGTTGTTTTGTATTTAACCATATTTCACCCTAAATACGTAATATAACCTATCAGTCTATCATCCACCTTCCTCTCTTTCTACAATCTTCGATCTATAAGCACCGCTGACAACTTGCATCTCTAACCATTGCTAGCAACCGATATCTCCGATTACTAACATTTCCTACAACCACACTCCTGAATCATTATTGTTGGATTGGATTCGCGGGAATATGTGGCAGGCGAAAATGATTTTCACATGATCATGTGGTGGGGGGAAAAGGATTTTCACCCTACCATATGGTTTGTGGCAACATTTTTTGCTTGGCAGAATCGCACTAGATCCCTCTAGAGTCTTTCTAAAAAATTAGCCCCATTTCAAACTCCTAATCAAAGTTATGCCCTCAATGTTTTAAGTAAATAAACTTTTCTCCTGGTTTTTCATCCACTTCAAAAAGCAAAATGTAGAATAAATTATATCTTCTTTTAGGGCAATTACTATATCCTAAATCTAGTATGACGAATTTACTTTCCTCTAATTTCTATGAGGTTTGATAAATATCTAGCTAATAGGTAGATGTGTTAATTCTGAGTTTTGTGTAACAAATATTGTTTGTGTATATAATAAATGTTGTTTGTGTATGTAAAAATATTGTTTGTTTTTCGTATAACAAATAAGAGGAAAAAAACACAAACAATATATTTACATACACAAACAACATATGTCATATACACAAACAACATTTGTTACACGAAAACTTGTATCTAACACATCTATCTGTTAGATGTTTATCATTCCTCTAATTTCTACTTCCCTCCATGTGGTCAGGATCTTTTAAGTACAATAGAAGAAAAATATGATTCAATAATTGTTGCTTGTCATTTGAATTAGACCATCTTAATTTGTGAAATGATATAATAGTAAGAAAGATGGGCCGTGTGAGCTTTGTTTCAACCTTAACAAATACTCACTCTGTTTTTTTTTTTATATTGCTACATTGTTGTATGCACAATAATTTAGGCAATGTCACTTTTAAACTTTTTTTAGGGTACTTTTTGATCCATTTAATGTAAAATAATGGGGAAAAATGAAAAAGTAATACTTTGGTGGAAAAAGAGAAAAACAAATATAAAAGTATTACTTTATGGTGGGCCAAATACCCCAAATAAGGAAAGTTTAAACAATGTAGCAAAAAAAAAATTATTTAAGAAAAATGTAGCAATTAAAAAAACAAAGGGAGTAAGAATGAACATAAGATCAAACTTAGGATGGGAACTCCAGCACGAGGGGTGTTAGAGACGTAGCAGAAGCATGTAGGCTATAGCAAAACTAGGATTGACAAGGCGTGATGAATTTATAGCTCAAATATAGGGTTTTTTTTTTACAATCAATAGAAGAGTTGACTCAATTAAAGTTATCTTTAAAAAGTTTTTTCCTCTCTCCAAAGTCTTCTCTCCCCCAAACCCTAAAAACAAATCCCCAGCCGCCTACCTCCCCAGGCTCGCCGGCAGCTGATACCTCAGCCTAGTCGCGGCGAGCCACCCCCGTCGTCGCTTAGGTGTAGCTTTAGTTTTAGGATCATCTAGTCCCCCTCCCCTTTCCCCGCGGTTTCCCCCACCCCGCTCTCGTCGCTCCACTACCCCCCTTCCACGCCCCCGTTTGGTGGTTCGTGCGTCGCTTGTCCACCTCCCCCCTCCCCGTGCGACGGAGTCCTCCTTCCCTCCTCCCTGTGTCATATCTCCACCCCTCCACCACCCCCGTGCTTCGGTGATCTCCCTCCCCCTCCCATGTGCGTCGGGTTTCCCCCACCCCTCCCATGTGCGTCGGTTTGTCGCGTTGGTCGATATCCCCCTCCCGTCGCCGTCTCCGGTGTGTTGTCGTTCATGGTTCCCGTCCCCGTCCCCGTCCCCGTCCTCGCGTCCGGTAGGCACAATCCTCTCGTTTAGTGTAGTGGTTGTTTTTGGGCTTCCCCTCCCCCTCCCCTGTAGTTGTTTCGGGCTCCCCTTTCCCCTCCCCCTGTTAGTGTCGGGTTCCCCTTTCCCTCCCCCTGTTAGTGTCGGGCTTCCCTCCCCCTCCCCTCCCCCCCAGTTGTTGGGTTCTCCAACTAGTTACATTGGATGTTAGTATGTCCGTTTTTTGTTAAAATGCGTGTTTAATCTCAAAATAATAGGAGTGCGTTGTTTTCGAGTTGCTAAAGTTGTTGTCGGTGGTTGGTTGTGGTCATCGACAAGTATTTGTCAGTTGGGTCAAGATTGGTGGTTCAAAGTAGTAACAGTAGAGTATGTCGGTTTTTTGGAATATGTGTCGAGGGACAAGGTGACTCACGAAGATCGTGAGCAAGGACGAGGTGATGATAGGCTTTCATGGTTGGGACGTATATTTTCCGGTCTTGAAAACCGGAGGTGTGTTCGAGGGCTCAACTTGTTTAGCATTGATCTTAATGGTCTTTGACTTGAAAACTTCAAATCTGCAGGCGGCACCCCTGTTGCAACTGGGGGTTTACAGCACACCCACTCATCAGCGTTTCGCCTACATCATGGAGAAACCTGAAATACTCTCGATCGAGAGTAGTGAGTCACAATGGAACATGACTCCTCACATGATCATGAGCTCAGAATCCCAAGCGATGGCAGATTGTTGGAATTGCTCATGCGGCAAGACGCGATGCTCGCTGTTGGTTGTTCGTTGTCCGGATCGTGATCGTCATCCGCTTCTTCTACCACTTCCATCAGCCATCCGAGGTTTGCATCCACCATCACCGGCACTGACCAGCGACGCCCTCTTTTCTACGCGACTTTGTATATTTTTTACTTATTTATGTATTAGGTGGAATGTACGAGCTCCCAAGGCTCCTTTAGGTTTATTTGTTTGTTTTAGTTTGGGTTGTATTAGCATTAGGTTGTACTTCCTTTAATTAATGTATGATTTCTCGATGTCAAAAAAGAATATAGGGGTAACTGACAATAAACACCATGTTTTCTTGCTAAAAGCCTCCTTCTTATAGCTTAAAGTAGCCTAGTAATTTTGTTCTAAACAATCTCCAAATACTCTACTAATTCCGCAGAAAACCTAAAGGGGTATCCTCCTCTTTAATTTGGTATCAGAGCAAGTAACGATTCTAGCTGAAAGACTGTTCGAGGCCACAGGACGGAAACCAGGGTGTAGTACGTCGCCGGCAAATAGTAGGCAGTCTCAAGGTAGTATTGTTATTTAATTTTATACCTTTGTTATAAAAACATTTATGAGTATTTATTGATAGAAAGAACTTAAATGAACAGTGAAAAAGCTATAAGGTGTTTTAATCATTGAAGAAAGTTTAAAGACAATTGCATACATAGATCTTGCTTATAATTCCAAAGATAGACATTTTGTTTCCTTAGACAAAAATAAGTTTCTTTGTAGATTTGATAGTAAGTATAATCATAAATTACACAGTGATAATTCCCACCTAAATAGCGTAACAGACTTGTTAATTAGTTTAGCAGATAACTTAGAAAAACAAAATTATCACGAATCTTTAGATAAAATAATCAGAGCTTTTATAGATAATAAAAAACTCCTAAAAGAAGTCCAAAATAATAACGATTTCCTGAAATCACAGATTAGTTCATTAAGTAAAGAAGTTAAGGCCTTAAAAGAAAAAACTCCTTAAGAGGTTAAACAACTTAGTTTTGACATACAACATAACAAGCCTAAACTCATAGAATTAGAGACTAAAAAGATCTTAAACCAAACTACAGATAAATTAAGTAAAGTTGAAACTCTGCTTCAAGAGATAAAAGAATTAGTTATAGGTTAATGTCCCAAAAAAATAGGGAAGATTATTTAACAGCTGAAAAGAAATCAAAAGAATATTTAGATTTTACAGATAATGAATTTGCAACTTACAATCCAACATCAAAAGGGGATAAATATAATACCACTAGATTTAATATTTTAACAGAATTAATTTTAGATCTAAAACAACAAAATAATAGAATTAAAAGACGAACTTAGAAGCGTCAAAGGACAAACTTCAAATACAAACGAAGAAAGTTTAATAAAAGCTTTTAAAAATCTTAGTGTTTCTCCAGAAGGAATAATTAAAAAGGCTAAACCGGTAACAGAGTTTAGATATTTTATACCAAAACCAGTAAAATGACTAGTTTTCCAGGAACAAGTAGATCCTTAAGTAGATCTTTAAGCACAATAACAAAAGCAGAAGAAGAAGTAGACACTAATAAAAGATTTAATCCTTTCAAATGGTTAACTAAAAAAGAGCCTATATCCCAGTTAGAAGAATTAATAGATATAGAACAAAGCTTAGATAGATTTAGAAATAATAGAGTAAAATTGCTAGAGCCAAAGACTTTATATAATCAAGGAATATTCGACAGATCAACCACAGTATTTAGAACATATAGAGAAGAAGCCATCAGCGTAATAAATGGATCTGAAAATATAGAACTCATATCACCACAGACAGTCAAAACCTTAACAAATAAGCATAACTATCTTCATATAGGAATGATAATTATAGGAGTTAAAGCCTTAATTAGAAAAGAAACAGGAACTAAAGCCTTGTTATTAATAGTAGACAATAGTTGGACAGACCAAGAAAAAGCTATTCTATCAGGAATGGAAGTTGACCTATCATCTAATAGAGGATTGTTTTACTGCGTACCAGATCTCTTAAAATCAATTAACGATACTAAGAATCTCAGTATTATAGTTAAAACCAAGGGGTTTGAAGGTTACAAAGGCAATAACTTGTCAGTAACAATAGGAACTATAGCTAAACTCAGTAAAACTACTACAACAAACTATAAGTTAGAAGTAGATAAAGTTATTAAAACTATGATGTCCAAAGGGATAAAAATGATAGAACCAACAGTGATAGATAAAGAAATCTTAGCAGGAGAAGAATGGAAACTCTGGGAGTTATTTCAAAACCATAAAAATAGTCCTTTAGTCCCACAAAGTAGTTATATGTATAAGGATAATAAAGGAAGACTTTCAGTTAGATTTGGAGAATATGAAGAAAGACCAGATCTAGATATAGAAACTGAAGAAAATGATACAGAATATAGCTTAGCAAATTACGAACTCAGTGAAATAGCTAAAGAACTAGAAGAATTAAGAAGAAAAATAGAAATAGCAAAGGCAGAAAAGAAGATATTAGTAAAAGACTTAACTATATCCTATTTACAGATTGTCATAGATACACCAGTGCTAAGTTATATACAGAAGAAGGTCAAAAGATGAGAGAAATTGATCAACTAGAAAAACAATTAGAAGAAAAAAGAAAAGAAATATCACTTTTTAATGAAGAAGAACCACCTACTTATGATGAAAGTGATACAGAGGAAGACTTCACAGACTTAGGATATTATACAAGAATAAATGATGATCAGTTAGAAGAAGAACAAGAAGTTCTTATTAGTCAAATACAGACTAAAACTAGAGAAGAAATCTTTAAAAAAGATTTTCAGATTTACAATATTAGATGATATTACTATAGAACTAATGAATGATTTAGGAATGACCTACTCCGAAGTGAAGAAGAAATACAAAAAAAATATCATATAGAAAAAATAGAGCTAATCCAGGAAGGCAAATTAGGACCAGATAGTATCCACGAACGAAGCGGCCTTTTATGGCTAACGGATTAAGTTCATATGGTGATGTCTATAATCCATCGATGAATACATGGTTGGACCACCGAGAACCAATATGGAAACAGTCAAGGGAGTACAATTCGGCCAACGAAGGATTAAAATCCTTTGGAAAACCTTATAAGCACATTCCTTATAACCCTAGATTGCTAAACCTAGATTATGTAACCCCTCAACAGTATTACTCCCTTATACAAGATTGGAAACAGTTAATTATCCAGGAATGGGCAAGACTAGCGAATAAAGAAGAAACAGATATGTTTGCCTATTTAGAAACATTCTTAGGAGAAACAGCTCATGGCCTGTATATGGCATATAAGACTAAACATCCAGATAAGTTAAACAACATAAAAGCAATGGGAAATAATCCCAATAATTTCACAAACTTAATTAGAATTATAGTCATAGGTACAATACCACAAGCAGACACTGTAATTCAACAAGACCAAGCAATTAGGAATCTAGAACAACTGTCAATTTCAAAATTCGACTACATTAATGAATTCTCTAGAGATTTTATGCGTAATATGCATTAACAAATAGAGCATTAGACGATTCCTTAGCAGATAAATATTTTCAAAAATTACCAGGAACCTTAGGAAAACAAATTCATGACGATTGGATAAAGCGCTATGGAACAATAGAAAACCTAGGAATAGGACCTAGAATTGCTTACACATACCAATACCTCAGAGATAAATGCACTGAAGAAATGGCGAATCAAGAAGTAAAGAAACAATCTTATGCATTCTGTAGAAGAGCTATTTACACACCACAGAATTATGGGTATAGACCCAAATACAAAAAGAAATTTAGGAAATCTAAATACTTTGGAAAAGGTAGAGGCAAACCTCGGAAAGGACACCATTTCAGTAAACCAAAAAATAGAAGTTGCCAATGTTTTATTTGTGGAGAAGAAGGACATTTTGCTAGAACATGTCCAAAAAAGTATAAAAACCAAGAACGATCTTACTTAATAGAAGAAGCGGAAAAGATAGGATTTGATAATATTAAAGATGCTGACTCAGATGACGACTCAGTATATAGTTTTATAGAAGAAGATGAAACGAAAATAGAATATATTATGACCAATACGAATGTGAACACCATTGGATTCATAGAAGAGGAACGAAAGATAAACCATGTCATCTATGTCAATGGTTTCCAGCAATAGAGTTAAGATCCCAATGTAATACTTGCTTTCTAGAAGCCTGTAGACATTGCCTAGAAAAACCAGTAGAAGAACTAGTCCCTAAAACGATCGAAACAGGAGAAAGTAGTTCCAATATTCTTAATAGAATAGAAATTATAGAAGAACAAGTAGCGGAAACTATTAGAAGGGTTAAAAGAATAGAAGAAAAACAACCCTTAGCATCAGAAAAAGAACAGTCTCTTCAAAATGAAGAAGAAACTATGAGTTACATTCGAGACACCACTATATACCGGCCCGGGGTTTTACAAGTAGCACGCAAACTATGGTTTGACCACCAAGCCTAGGGGTGTAAGTTATTTGGTTAAAAACCGAAAACCAAACCAAACCAAACCGAAATAATAATTTGGTTTGGTTTTTTTCAAAATTCGGTTTGGTTTGGATTGGAAAATTTTCATTTTTTGGTTTTCGGTTTGGTTTGGTTTTTATTTTAAAAAACCGAAAAAAACCAAACCAAACCGAAGTTTGCCTATCCTATATGGGTTTTGATGTTTTTATCAATTATCTTTAGTTCTAGTACTTCAATTTTAAGATTTAGTTGAAATTTGAAGTAATTCTTCTATGTTTGATGACTTGAAACTTGATAATTTTCGTATTATTTGTAAGATTTGGAAGAAAAAAAAATTGCATCATAAAAGAATTTCGGTTTTTTTGGTTTATGGTTTGGTTTTGGTTTTGTAATTTCGGTTTGGGACGAATTTTGGTTTGGATTTGGACTTGAAATATGAAAACTGAATTTATTTTGGTTTGGTTTGGTTTTGCCCCAAAAACCAAACTTACACCCCTAACCAAGCCACAGTTGAAACTTATGCTATAGTAGATACAGGGTACACTAAGAGCCAGATTACTACGAACCTAGTACCAGCTCAATTCAAACTAAAACATAAAGATATGATCACCAATATCTTAGCGAGATGGGAAAACATGTTTGATAGAATACTATGTTAAGCCCATAGCCATACAATTTAAAAATTTTGCGGGGAGGATATAGCCAAAAATACGATATACCTCAAATTAACATTTCACCATCATATAATTCCAGAACCCAATTCTTGTTAGGTTTAAATTTTATAATATCTCAACAAGGTAGTATTTCTATTACCAAGAATAGCGTTACAATTAGTAAAAATATTTACCATATACCAACACGTTATTATCGGCGAAATCGGAGTTCTTTGCGAAAGCGTGGTGGACAAAATAGAGAATTAGATTTTTTAGGAGAAGAAAATCAATTACGGCTGAATCGAAAGCGGTAAGTTTCCTTCGGTATGAGGAATTTAGAGAATTAGAAAAGGGAGTAATATACACCAAACTTCCAATGTATCCTACAATTCAAAAACTTAGAACTAAAGGCTTAATTGCCAATGATATTAGTAAATGTAGAGTTAAAACTATTATTAATCAACGGGTTAAAAATCCGGATATAACTATCACTACGACCAATATAGATTATTCCCCTAAAGAAAAAGAAGAATTTAAAAAACAAATAAATGAAATGCTCAAAGCGGGATTAATTGAAAAATCAAATAGTCCTCATAGGAGTGCGGCATTCATAGTCCAAAACCACGAACTTAAGAGAGGGAAAGCTCGCATAGTTTATAATTATAAAAGGCTAAATGATAATTTAATAGATGATGGTTACTTGTATACCTAATAAGGATATACTAATCAATTTAATCCAAGATAGAAATATATTTAGTAAATTTGATTTAAAATCGGGATATAACCAGATTAAATTAACGAGACAGTTTTTAAACCATGGACGACATTCATTTGCGGTGAAGGACATTTTCAATGGAAAGTCCTTTCATTTGGTTTAAAAAATGCTCCAGCTATATTCCGGAGAGATTTATGGATAGCATCTTTGGAAAATTAAATTTTTGTTTTGTTTATATTGATGATATTTTAGTTGCTTCAAAAACTATACGGGAACATACAAAACACTTAGAAGAAGTTTTCAAGCATTATAGATAAAGAAGGAATTGTAATAGTCGATTCCAAAATGGAGTTGTTTAAGAAAAAGATACGGTTCTTAGGTTTAGAAATTGGCAATGGAAAAATTCAATTACGGGATCACATTGCTAAAACGATATTAGAATTTCCGAGATAAAATGGAAGATAGAAAACAACTTCAAGCTTTCTTAGGACTCTTAAATTATGCTAGGAAATTTATCCCAAACCTATCAAAATTAGTAGGACCTTTATATGGAAAAACTTCAAAGAACGGACAAAAATACTTTAACCAAGAAGATGTCCAACTAGTTTTAAAAATCAAAGAAAAAGTAAAAACACTTAAACCATTAGAATTACCTTTAATCACAGGACTATCTCATTATCGAAACAGGATGGTAGTAAAGAAGGTTGGGGAGCAGATGTGCTAACCAAACCTAATAAATATAGTCCTAAAGTAGAAGAAAAATTAGCGGGGTATGCAAGTGGAAACTTCAAACCCCGGTACTAATTGGTCTTCAATAGATTATGAAATACAAGTTATCATAAATGCCCTATAAAAGTTTAAAATACATCTAGATAGAGAAATCACGGTTAGAGCAGTTGTGAAGCCATAGTTAAATTTATTAAAAACATTAATTGTAAGAAGGTTAATAATAAACGTTGGATTAACTTTCAAGATCTAATTGCGGGGAAAAGGCTATCGGATAGTGTTTGAACACATCAAAGGTATAAATAATAACCTAGGCGATGTGTTGTCTCGAATAATTAACGAGATACATACGAAGAATGGATAAAGCTAATAAGCTTAAATCCGGCGAGTTCTACACACGAGCGCTAGCTCGTCTAGCAACCAGACAAAAGATTGAAGAATTTTCCTTCGGAAAAATAAATTATACGACGTTGAACCAAGTAAGGGATTTAAACCCTTGAAAGGTGAAACATTAGATAAAACACTGACAAGTTATACGTGATAACTTATGGATCATGCGATCTACACGACGCATAAGGTACTGACATTAAATTGTCTTACCTATTATTTTAATAAAATACAACAAAAACCGCTTTTAAAAAATTTTAGTTTCTATTCAGTGGTACATGGTCGAAGACCAGGGGTCTATCGCACATGGCACCAAGTGTTACAGCAAATAGAGGGTTTTCCAGCCCCCTTGTTTAAAGGGTTCCATAATTTTTGAGAAGCAATGGATTTTGCTAAACTAAAATTAGGACCAAATTTCTTTGTAGCAGATAAAGGTGTTGAAACCACCTTAAACTTAGTACAAAGAGGAGAATTCAATCCCTCCTCTTCACGGCCTGGAACCCTTGTTCCAGATCCTATTTACAGCGGAGGTTTTTACCCTCCAACTTACTCACAAAAGTTACTACAGTCAAGCCCTAATAAGGCTATGAATGATCAGTTCTTTAAACTACATAAAGAAATGATAGAGTTACAACAAGAGTGTGCTTATAAGGCCAATACAATTGACCTTATTGGTAAACACAACTGTAATCTTGCAACAGAACTGCATCATCTTCATCAAGAGCTCACAAAATTAACAGAACAGAACCATAGCATTGAAGCTCAGCTAGCTACATTTTCTACATCCTTTATTAAAAAAGGATTTACACCACATAAAAATATTCCCTTCCATTACCTTAAACCCAGACTAAAGCTAAAAACACAAGAAACACTACATCAATTACTAGAAAAAGATGGTGGAACAGACGTAGTAGAAATAATAGCGCAAAAGGTTGAAGACAGCGTAATACAACACATGATCAGCCTCCAGAAAAAGTTAGTAGAAATACACTTTGGAGAACCAATTAATGGAAGAAAAATCCAAGGTGTAGATATTCAACAGGAAATCTTGACAATAATGTGTCAAGAAGTAAATGCAGAAGAAATAGTTTATACGAGGCCTCTTCAAGGCAAATATTAAACTTTACAAAGACCAACTTAAAGCGAGAGCGAGATAGTTGATCTATTAGACCATGGGATGATCAACGTACTCTACTACAAAAATAATAGTGATATTCCAGCAGGACTAGGTGAAAGACTCACCTATTGCCTACAGTACTGTAATATAGGAGAACCTAACATGACCATCGGATCTAGTATAGTCCAAATTATCAGCACCCTACCTAAGGTTGACGGTCTACAACAACGACCAGCTTACCAACAGTATTACATTGATCCAATATTCATAGTCCACAACAGCACTCCTCAAAATTTTCAGTATGTTAATAAGCCAGAATTATACAAATGGGCATGCGTAGCAAAACCACCAAAAAACTCAAACTGGCGTAACGATAATCTCTTGCTTGAAGGACCATATTTCAAGATATGGGGACCATCGACTATCAAGCTCAACATTCCTCCATATGGAGAACCATTAGAGGATGTTGAAATGTCTGAACAATATCCTAGTGATGAAGATGGAGATACAGACATTGATCTACAGGGACGAGATCCGTACGATTAGTCTCTTACTATTTTACACTGTATTAATGGACGATGAGTCATCATCCATTATTTAGCTTTTCTCTAAAAGCAAACACGTTTTTATGCTTTTGTAGTTCTTTAAACCAGAACCATTACTTTTAGAAAAGTAAAGGTCTCTTTGTAAAAAGCAAGGGTGAGTCACCCCTTTGCTTTAGTAGTAATAGTACTTTGTAGTTTTTATTATAAATAACTTCATTCTGCATCAGTTGTAAGCAGAGTGAATTTATGTATCCACCCAAAAACACTTAAAAACAGCAATAAACACCATGTTTTCTTGCTAAAAGTCTCCTTCTTATAGCTTAAAGTAGCCTAGTAATTTTGTTCTAAACAATCTCCAAATACTGATCTACTAATTCCGCAAAAAACCTAAAGGGGTATCCTCCTCTTTTTTTATAGATATTGTTCAAAGCTATGTATATTCTAATTATATTATCTTGTGGGAGCTCTGTAGTGTAAGTTGATATAACTATATGAAGATTTTCCTAGCCACATTATTATTTGAATTCTCCCAAACCTTTCCTAGAAAATGGTGGTTCTATTTCGCTACGATGCTTTTATTATTATGACAAGTTGTGCTCTTCCACTAATTACTAATGGATTTTAATATTATGTACACATTTATTCTTTGTCTAAGAAAACAAACATATAAACTCAAGATGGACTCTTGAATATATATATAAGTTAGTTTAAATGTTTGTATATCAACTCAATCATTAGAAGTTGATCTTATTTAGACCGGGTCAGGATCCATTCCCTAGTCAAGAGAGATGGAAAACAGTTTTGGGAAGATAGATTTTAGTGAAGCTTAATGAACCCAGATATCATGCCAGAAACGAGTATTTGTCTCATCACCAATTGATTTCCTCACCATGATCTGCAAGTTGTTTCAAAGTTGGGTTATTAAAGATGAATGAGCATATACGTTTCCACGGGCCTCCCAAATGAGGAGTGTAAAGCTCCATAATAGAGCAACATAATGTACTGGGACACTGGGCAGCTATATTTTCCCCCAACAATACGCCTCCACAAGGCATTTGGTTCATTAAGATAGCGCCATAGCCATTTAAATAGGAGTGTGAGATTATAGTTGCAGAGGTTACCAACACCAAGGCCTCCAAGAGATTTGGGAAGTTCAACAATGTCCCATGATAGTATGGTATATGAGGAAGTGATCTCTTTTAGTATATTGTTTTTCGTCGTCTGATGTTTATCTTACTTTTATCAACTGCAGTAAGGATCTTAGAAATTTGGCGCTTATCTTTCCTCCGTTTTTTGATGTAACATTGAACTTTTACATTTGTCGACGCACAACTTTTGTCAGATAATATCTTTAATTGTATAAAAGTAAAAATTATAAAAAATATATATTTGGAAAGTGTATACTAGTGACGAATCAAACAAGATCTCCATGTATATATTTTTTTATCATGTATAAATAACAATTAATGGTCAAAGTGTATTAGATGAATAGTGCCCAAAGTCAATATGTTACATCTAAAAAAAACGGAGGGAGTATATTATACAGACCTAGTTATTTTTTCTTATCAAAAAATTTTAACGAATAAACATAAAAGTCAACAAATAAAGAGAAGATACGAAATATGAGGTGGATCCTTTTATGAGTCTTCATTCCTTTAAAAAAAAGTTGGTCTTCAAATCAAAACGACCTCCATCTACTGATCTACAGGTTGATTCTGGAAAATTTACTTCTCAAATTTTTACTATGTTTTTTTTTTTTTTTTTTTTTTTTTTCGGGAAAGATAATTGGTCGAAGACCAACCCCTTAAAGCTTGGCATAGCCTGACACCACCATTAGTTTGGGTAGGATGTTATACCCACAAAGAAACATTTATACAAACTCCCCAAATTAGGGAGTGATGAGAGTCGAACACCCGACCTCGTGATTGGGAGGTGGGAGCACCAACCATTGGGCTCCCACGAGGACCTCTCAAATTTTTACTATGTATGTATAAATATAATTTTTTAAGCTGGGGCAGAAAAGACAATAATAAATCTGGTAAGAATAAAAGAAATGGATGCATGCACAGATGCACTCACAATTCATACATACATACATACATGCTTTCTTTACTGTCGGACACTCAGTTGTCAGTACAAGAGGGACAAATATGATTGAATAATGCATGGTAACAGCAACAAATTACATGTACTGATGTACACATTTGATTTAAAATAATTGATAAAAAAACAAAAGATAACTCCAATACATATGGAGAAAGAGAAACGTTAAAATATTGGTATTAGTATAATACTCTTCGAATTGTCTACACAAATCTACCAAATACTATATTTGTCATTTATACTCTAGGATACTCGTATGATATGATAGACTAGCATGGTCTTTATTTATGATGTACCCCCAAATAATAAAAAATAATAAAATTGATATAGTTCCAAAAATATTCAGAAGGTTTAAAAATATGAGGACAAAAAGAAACGAGGATAGAAATTGGAGAAAATCCAAAATAATTTTGTTACACTGGTCACTGGTCACAAGTCTAAGGGTAAAATTGAAGTGTCATTGGTTTGTTTTTATCAAAACTTGGGTGCACGTCAAGCGAAGGGTACCTTCTCTTTGGCTAGCTGTTTTCCTGCTAACCTTCTCTTTTTCTCTCTATTTTTTACTCTCTTTCTTCTGCCATACAAGACACCATTAATTATGACTTTTGTTCTGCCATATACATTGCAGAAAAAAATTAACCCGCTTCAATGGATTGTGTTTTAAACGCCCCTTCAGTCTTCACGGCTTCACCAAGTGAGGTGGCACAGTTCAAGAATACTCTTGACACTTATCACGGCACGTAGTTTTACATATAAGTTGTTATTTAGTTATCAATTGTTATTTTATTGAAAAAGTAGACGTGATAGGAGTTAGTAGGCAGTAAAAGTATATTATTTTATTTGGTGGAGAAAAAGTGTGGGCCAATGATAAAAGTTGGTAGGTAGTAGCCTAGTAGGAGTGATATTACTTCCTCCGTTCCGAATTAAATGCAACAAATCCACTTTTACGTATACCGAGACATTATTTTGATCACAAATATCTATAATTACATATAAGTAAAAATTATAAAAATTACATTTTATAAAAGTATGTCACGAGACGAATCTAACAAGATCCCACTTGACTATATTTTTCATTATGTATAAATCACAAATCTTAATCAAAGTGAAAAGTGGGAATAGTGAAAAAGTAGATTTGTTGCATTTAATTCGGAAGGGAAGAAGTATTTTATTTGGAGGAAAGAGAGAGTGTGTGTGGGCCAATAGTTAAAAGTTAGAAGGATTAAAATAATAATGGGTCATATTCAAAAATAGAAATGTAAAGAGTATTATGGGAGAGATGGAAATAAAAGTGTAAAGAGTATTCTCGGATGGATGAAGTAGTTTGGATTGGGTTCAAGTCGAGTTGATTTCGTTTATTTGATCTATAGGTTTGTCGGGTCAAGTTGAGCCTCATGTGTTCAAGTCAATATTAGATCGTATTTAGGTTTAATCACCTCCAAATCATTAGTTATTTCAGGTGATGCTCTTGGTATGGGTGTAACTTGTGACATTTTGAGTAGTTTAGGCCCTGTGTTTTTTGGACTTTTTTTCAATTCAGTTCAGTTTCTCGCAGTTCAGTTTAGTTGAGACAATCTCTCATGTTCAACTTTCTCGCAATTCAGTTCAATTCAGTTCAATTTCTCTCTGTCCAAAAGAACGTGTTCTTATTCGTCCCCTTAAGAATGTTTTGCCCATAAAAATTGTAATCTTGATGTTGAGTTTCATCTTCTACTTGCTTTTCTTTTGTAATTGAAAAGATAAATCCACTTATCTGGTTATCTTAGGAATAATGGTATGCTCTCTTCAATAACTTTTAAACTTGATGAGTTAGTTTTTGAACTAGGTCCAATGATGTACTTAAGCCGAATCAAATAGAGTGAATACAATTATACAAATATATTTTGTTTGTTTCTTTATAGTTGCAATAATGGCTTGATTATCATGCTTGTCAATTCAATACTTTGACCATTAATGTCTTTAATGCTCAATAAGTTAAAAAAAAATTATACCATGAAAATACATATTGAGATGAATCAAGTAAGATATCAAATAAAAATTTGATTGTCAGCCTAACTTTGAACTTTTATGCCCGCCATTATCATCTCTTCTCTCCTCTTTCCATAGGAAATCCTCTAGAGGGCCAAGCCCTTCTTTCTCCTTTTTTTTTTGCAGGTTCTAGTTTGTTTGTTTTTTCGCTATTTTGTTGTTTTCAATAAGTCTTATTTGTGTGATGGTTTTAGTCCCCCATATGGGTTTTGTAGTAACCCCTTTCACGGTCAATTTATTAGTTTGGTTTCTTTGTGTGTTAGTTGAGTTTAGATCCTGGCTCCAATTGAATGTTGGTTTGCTGATAGGATTTTGTGCGGGATTGTAACTGCGGTAAGCAAGGTTGTTAAAATCGAGATTCTAGTTTGAATCGGAAACGACCTTTAGAATCGAATCGTAAAATCGAATCGTAGAATCGTAAAATTCTACAAACACGTATAATCAAGATATCGCACTCAATCTTCATTGAACATGCTAAAATTATAAGTTAAAAGACCTAAAAATTGGAAAAAATAGTTGTTTACCCACTATATTGGCAATAACTAACAATATATATATCTATTATTTGCTTTGTTAGCATGATTTATATTTGCGAGGTTTTTGCTAGTCAACAGAAATGTATAGAATCGTCTAGAATCGTGAATCAAATCGTCTAGCATATTTTGAATCGTGAAATCGTAAGATTTTAATATTTGAATCGCGGTTTTAATAACTTTGGCGGTAAGTATTTCGTGTACAATCGGTTGAATTAGCTCTACTTCTACATCAAAATTCATCAGATCGTTAGACCCCCTCGTAGAGACTACATCATATAGGGATGTGAAAGGGGGTATTTAGACAAGTTATTCTGCTCAAAGATTGTGGTTTTGCCAAATTAGAATTAAGTTTCTTTCAGTTTGATATGTACTTTTTAGTTTATGACTTCTATTGTAGATGTCATATGACTTCATATTAATGAATGAATTTTCACTTCAAAAGAAAAGTAAGATCTCACATATTTGTATTTCCCTTATGTTTAAATTTCCATAGATATTCAAAGTGCAGTATATAACTAAGGGTATGTTCTCTTCGGCATAAAACAACTGAACTGAACTGAACTGAACTGAATTGAACTGAACTGAATTAAATTATAACTAATTAATAGTAATGATAATAATTTAGGAATTAAACTGAACTGAACTGAATTGAACTGAACTGAATTAAATTATAACTAATTAATAGTAATGATAATAATTTAGGAACTGAACTGAATTGAATTGAACTAAATTGAACTGAACTGAACTGAAAATAAGCTGGAGAGAACAGACCCTAATAGCACAAAACTCAAATAGTTGCAATTAGAAAAAGGAAAAAAAGAGGTATATAGTGTCGACATTGGTAGCTCATCAATTAAATCACATGCCATTTAAAAACTTCAACATATTGAATGATCTCAAAACTCAAAACTTACAAGATCACATTGGACACGGCCGGGGCTAGGGTGTTGGGAGACCTGTGCATATTCTTGAAAAGGGGCCCTTGAATCTACACTTTTTTTTTAAAAAAAAGGATGATTTTATTAACATAAAAAATTTCACTAGATTATAAAGAGAATGTCAAATTACATGATACGTAGGGGTGTTCAAAAGTATCCGATCTGGTCGACCCGATCCGATTTTTCGGATATCCGATCCGATTTTTCGGATATCCGATCCGTTTTTTTTGTTTCCGGGTATTTCGGATTGGGTGCTTATCAAAATTTTCCATTTTCGGATATCCGAAACATGAAATTTTTCGGTTGCCCGGTCTGAAATATACGTTTTCAAGCCTGCATATCCGAAATATCTGATGATTCGATCTGATCCAAAACTTATTTTATGAACGTTTCCGTTAAAATTTTCAAATTTTTTAGTTTTCGGATATCCGATGATCTGATCCGAAATTTCGGATCGGGTATCCGAAATAAACACCCCAATTGTGATACGTGTACTAGGAAAAATATTTCATAGATATTCACTTAAAAAGTGAAGTATTAATGGACTAATTAATTAAGATATGAATTTTAGAAAAAATTGTATAAAAATTTAAAAGGTGAAGTATTGATGGCTATTATGGAAATTGATGAACGAAGATGAAAAGATGAGGGTGAAGGAAAAGTGGCTACAAACAAGGTGAGGGAAAGATAAATTTTGGAAAGTTGTGACTCCTCCGAAAAAATACATTACTAAGATTCAACCTATTAACCTTTAACATACAAAGCCCTTTTTAATTACCACTAGTCCAATTATCGGGATAAACACATCAAATGAGTGGCTACAAGAAGCGGCGGATTCTTTGTTATGCAAAACCGGATCTATTCCATTCACATACTTAGGCTTGCCTATCGGGGGCAATCCTTCTCGAATCCGAGCATGGGATCCGATCATAGAAAAAATATCAAAAAAACTTGCAACATGGAAAGGGAGAATGCTTTCAATTGGAGGAAGGTTAACTTTGATAAAGTCTTCCTTGTACAATCTTCCTCTATATTACATGTCTCTTTTTCCCATACCAAAAGGAGTAATTGAAAAAATCAATAAGATCACTAGGCAATTCCTATGGTGTGGAGATATGGAAAAAGATCTTTCTCTCGTCTCATGGAATATTGTGCAACTTCCAAAGGCATTAGGAGGGTTAAGCATTGGCAACATCCTACACAAAAACCTTGCAATGCTATCTAAATGGATTTGGAGATTTTTCCAAGATCCATCACATTTGTGGTGTCATGTAATACGGGCCAAGTACAAGTACACCTCTCACTTGTCAATCTTGGACCTTTCTGTGCCCAATGTGGGTGGCCCATGGCGTCAAATTTGTGCTGCCATTTTCAATCACTCAAATGCCAAGTCGATAATTGATAATGGCTTGCGCAAAAACATTGGAAGCGGTTCAAATACGCTCTTCTGGCACGATCCATGGTTATCTTCATATCCTTTAAAGAGAATGTTTCCAAGATTGTTCTCAATCACAACTGAAACTAATTCAACAGTATCATCGTTGGGTTTTTGGGAAGGATTCAATTGGGTATGGAGTTTTGTGTGGAAAAGAGCTCTAAGGCCTCATGATATTGAAGAAAAGAAGAAACCAGACCTGATGCTACAACAAGTATGCCCATCCCAACAAGCCCAAAATCATCTCATTTGGGCCTACACCAAATCAGGTACCTTCTCTACGAAATCTTTCACTCTTGAACTAGATAAACTTCGCCCTCCCCTTCATCAGGATGCAATCAAAGGAGTGTGGAGGGGTCTTGTTCCTCATCGAATTGAGGTGTTTGTTTGGATCGCGCTCATGGGAAAAATCAACACACGCAGCAAGCTTGCATCACTTGGGATCATACCAATTGAAAATAGTACTTGTCCGTTGTGCTCTATGGAGTATGAAACGAGTGAGCACCTGCTCCTCCATTGCTCTTTCTCGTCACAATTATGGTTATGGTGGGTCGAATTATGGCAGATCAAGTGGGTATTTCCGCTCAGCCTTCGCGATGCTTTCAATCAATGGCAGTGGCCAAAAAAATCAGCTTTCTTCAAAAAGGTATGGTCTGCAATTTTTTTCATTATTATGTGGACAATATGGAAAGAAAGAAACCAGCGTATCTTTGGTGACACTGCCTCAACCATCAAAGATCTGAAGGATTTGATTTTGCTCAGAATTGGGTGGTGGATATCGAGATGGAAAGAAGAGTTCCCATACAGGCCCATTGAAATTGTGAGGAATCCGTTTTGCTTGCAATGGGACGGTTTCTCGCGTGTAGACAATGCCATATATATGTATCCCAAAGAGCCCAGTATCTTGGTGTCCTCTGGATGTCAATTCATTCAAGTGGAACGTAGATGCCTCAGTCAACTCGCTTGAATCGCGCTCGAAGAATAGGAGGCGTTCTTAGAAACTATGCAGGGAATTTTGTGTGCATATTTTCATCCCCCCATCCCTTTTATGGAAATAAATTGTCTGAGATACTCGTGATTTATAGGGCCATCAAAATTTCCTTATCATGTGAAATGTCAAAAGATGCAAAGATTGTCCTTGAATCCGACTCTGCTAATGCGGTTCAATTGTGCAATAGTGATTGTGGGGGCCCTTGGAATATGAACTTCCAATTAAACTGCATTAGAAATGCTCGCATCAGGGATCTTGACATATCAATTGCTCACAAGGGGCGCATCGCAAATTTTGTTGCGGACTCATTCGCCAAGCAGGGGCTTCATCGACATTCCGAATTCATAGCATGGTTGTAGCCATACTCAAAGAAAATCAGCCTTTCTTGGAAGCTTCTCATATTCATCTAGTTTGGCAGAGATTTTGTGAAAGTATGAAAATGTATTGATACTCTTGTATGTTTTATTTAGCAGTTTTATTATGTCTTGTAATCTGTAATATTGAAGGTGAATGAATTCCTCCTCAATCTTGGGTGTGCATTGCACTATGAAAGTTTTCATCCATGTGATGGAATACCCTACTTGAGTCTTAGAGGTCTTCTTTCTCCTTCCTCTATGATTAATAAAACTGCAAAATGAACTATCAAAAAAAAAAAAATTACCACTAGTCCAAATGAATCTTTATACTTCCAAATTATAACAATAAGAACACATACAATATTTTGAGGGTCCCGTGTGGACGTGTGGTCGAGCACCCTACGCAAGCTAAGCCCCGCCCTTAATATTGTACATTTATATTCGATCCAAACCCAACTTATAAGCAAGACAATATCAAATAACCCGATAAAAAGTCGACCCGAACAATCTAATTTGTACCTTTGTTGCGAGGGGATGATCTGATCACCTATGTACAGTAAGTAAGTTGTAGACAAGATGGAAATAAATTAACCATTGCCTTCAACAAACTAGCAAGTAGCAAGGTTTGATGTGGTTACAATTGTCAATCAAAGCTAGGTAAAAGCTTCTTAAATAACGTTCTGCAAAAAGTACATAGTACTTGCGTTACCAAAACCCATAAAACTCTATTTAAAGCCGACGTCTTCGCTCTTTGCTCCTTCCCGATCGACATGGCTATTTACAGGCGTGCTCAGCTTTGCCAGGGTATGGTTTCTCTTTCTAATTCGGCTATTTAACTCCTCATTTTCCCCCTCCGTCTCAAAATATAATTCTTTTAATACTTCCTCCATTTTAAAATAAATGAAACACTTATTATTTTAGGCCTTTTAATCCCGAAGGTAGCGGATGGTTATCGGCTCCTCATAAATATAAAAAAGGAGCTGGGACCGAATCACCCTATTATTCAAATTGTTCTAAAAAATAGAAAAAAGAGAGGAAGAGTTGGAGGGGGGACGAATCGACAAAGAATGACGAACATAAAATCGTGAATGGTTACTAAACCTATTCAAATAACAGGTAATCATGCAGCTTGCCGAATCTCAAGTCCGTAATCCGACATCATGCCATCCGCATTTAAAAGAAACTAAACTACACTTCGTCTTACTCATGCCGGACTTCTTTTCACTCCGAGTCGCCAACGCTCGATATAAACAGGGTGAACATAATCACCAAGTTAAGTTCACGACCTTTGTAACCTCACGGCCACTCAGAATGGATGCAGTTCCAAAGTCAGGTCGGCAGGAGCAAGTGAAATGTTACCTTATTTGGTATTCACTTCTCTTTATCTCTCTCCTCTTCACATGTGTCCTTTTTTTCTCTCTATCACTTTCCTCTTCTAAATCCCCGCCAAGCGCCCCATGTTTCATTTAAAAACGGAACGAAAGGAAGTATACTTCTTGTTTCTTTTCTACAAAGATCCGACACGTATTTTTGACTATTAATATCTTCGATTACGTGTTACTAATAAGAATTATAACAAGTTATATTATAAAATTACACATTAAGATGTACTACAACAAGATCGCACCTGAGTATATTTTTTGCGTATATCAACGATAATATTTGGTCAAAAGTTTTAAAGTTTGACCATGACAAGTGAAACAATAACTACAGTATCTTGGAACGGAAGGAGATAATTTATTGCGAATTTTATATGTGAGGAAAAATATTTGGATCCGAACGTTTTTAAGAGGGCGATTGGTCTTGTAAGAGACCGCCGACTTTTAATTTAAAATTAGGCACGGCCCAAGTCCAATATTAAGAAGAGAACGTGCCACCTTTTTTAATATATTGACTAAGCTTTAATCTATTTAGGGACCAGCTTAATCTATTTCGTGACCCGCTTAATCTATTCAAGAATGACATTCTTTAACCCATTCAATGACTAGTTTAATCCATTTAGTGACTAGTTTAACCCGTTCGGTAAGAATACCGAGTTATTTTTTGAAATTGTATGTTGTAGTTCGAGAATCAAGAAAACAAAGGAAGGAGAAGAGAATGGATGATTATGATAGTGTTGGGTTAGAGTGAAACTGGAATGAACTTGTTGGAAAAAATCAATCTTAGGTTCGTCTAATTTTACGTTAAAATTAGACCGCCTATTCTAATAATTTCAGTTAAGAGGGAGCTTCATTAAGATCTGAAAGATCTAACCAAAATCTAATTACTATCGCTACTTGATGTAGATCATAAAATTAACAGACAATTAGATTATAATTATACCCATTTTTTATATTTTTGTGATTTTAAAGCTCTATTTGGTTGGATTGAAAACTTTTAAATTGGAAAAAACATTTCAATAAAGAATATACTTAGAGAAAATGTGACATTGCTTCATTTAATAAGGAACATATTTTCAATCATTGGGAGAACCAAATTTCATTGTTTGAAAAACTATCATCAATTCTTGACAAACCCAACAAAAAAAAATGGAATATTCACCCAATCAAACGCTCTTTAAGTATTATCATAACTTTAATCCGACTCAAATATGACTAATAACTCACTCAAATAAATAATGGTCTATCCGTTTAAAAATCGTTGCACCATTTCATGTTTTCACGTTTGCCGATGCATGTTTTAACATTAATATCTTTAATTATCAATAAGTAAAAATTACAAAAAGTTAATATTTTAAAAAAATACATTGAGACGAGTTTAACAAGATTCTTTATGACTATGTTTTTCCTAAATTATAAATCACCAAAACAATCAAAATGTAACATAATAAACACTATACAAATAGTGCAACTATTTATAAATGGAGGAAGTATGATTCAAAGCCGAAAAAAAGGAAGAAAATTGAATCCTAATTTGATTAAAAAAAATTGGATGCAAATCCACCCATTCACATTTTCACATTCATACTTCCACCCTTTCTTTCACATCTTCCAAATTCTTTTGTAGTCCCTCTTTAGAATTTAAGAGTTCATAGTAAGAATTAAGAGGATTACAACTGGCCTTGAGAATTGTACTTTCATAATTCTCTCGTGATATTTTATTTACTATTACTACTTTCCTCCCTTTAATTTTTTTCCCCGTATATAGCTTTTCTTTGTTTTTATCTTCCTTTTTCTTCTTTTTTTATTTCCTTTCTATCTTTTATACTTTTTCACCTTATCTCTTGGGAGTATTTTTTTAGGAGCTCCTTTATATAAGGAATATTTAATCTAAATTTAATTTACCCGAGAGGACCAAAGTAAAAGAGCAACGCATTGATATACGTAGTCCCATGGTATCACGGTGTCTCTTTTTTTAAAGGGATACTTATATTCTATAGTTTTTTTACTTTGGAATTTTTGAGTGCTTTTGGAAATCGTAGAGTCAGGACAAAAACCGGTATAATTTTTTCAGTCAACTGTTGATTGACCTTCAAATTGTATACTTCATCGTTTTTTTTTTGGTTCTTTAGGTTGAGTTGCTTTTTAGTTTGGGTGTCAGAGAAGTGCTGCACAAACAATGAACAGAAATGTTCATGTGTGTGCTTCCTGGATAATGTCCATTGTGTTCAAGTTTTGGATTGCAAGTCATGATGAAGGTTCCATGCTAGCGGGAAATTGCACATTGCATTTTTTGGTCATAAGGTAATTGTAGAGGAAGCCACCGGTGGGCCCGATTAAGAGGCGGGGCGGGCCCTGAGTCGAGAAAATCCGGATACAGGATCGGCACACCAAGCTACTCCGTTAACTTATAAGTGAGTCGAGTCATCACTTATGACTTACCACTCACCAATCAGCTCGTAAATAGGTTTAAATGAGTCGATAAGTAGCAAATATTTTAATGAAGATCGGATTGTCATGACTCAGCGGATCAAACTGGGTTGATAGGTTAGAATCTCAATTGATGTACCTTGAGGCGAATTATGTTCAGGTCGAGACTAGATTCAACCTAAGTGATTTGAATCTATGATCAATTTAAGTGGGCTTGATCAACCCTCCCAAATTTGTAACAACATCTAGGCTTTAGATGACAACACATAACAAAAAAAATTGGTACTATTTTATTTTTGTCATATTATTCTAACTTATCTAAGAAAAAAAGTTCGAAAAAGTTTAAATATGTAAGACCTTATTTTTTAACAAAATAAAATTCAAAAATAAGTTATGCCTTATTCACTTCAACTTAACAATATAACATCCGGTAATAAAAAGTGTTTTTTTGTACTAGTTATTTTTAGTACTAGTTATGTTCAAGATCATCCAATTTTAAATATTAAAACCAAGAAACAATATAAAACAAAATACTATAAAATGAGGAAGTAAAAAGAATGTGTTTTAAAGACTACAAAGAAGTTTTAATCTTAAAAATAATTTATGTTAAGTAAACTTCAAGTGAAGTGAATAGAGTTAATACATAAGAATAGTATAAGCTTCGATAAGTTGTGATAAGACACCTATCATCAATTAACTTAGTTTGAATAAAGAAACGATTCCAACAAAATTAAGCTTGTATGAATTTAAAAATAGTTAAATCAAGCAAAAAATATAACTAAGGTGGTGGTTTGTTCAACTTATATATATATTGACTTAATCTTAAGAAAAAATTAGAAATTTTATGAAAATTAATCTCTAATAGGTCTACATAAGTTGGTATGGAGTTCTTATAAGTTCCAATAAAACTTCATAATTAAGTTTCCAGGATAAAAAAATAATAATTGGAATAATAAATATTGTTATTATTGAATCTATTGTATTGTTCATAAAAAAAGGACAAAATGCTTATCAATTTAAAAGTATAGTTTATAAGCATATAGAGTAATTATAGAGGTAATTATACAATTAATGGTTATTAATTAATAAGTTAATTTTGTATTGTTTCTAAATTATAATTTGCATAAGATATAAACTCTAATAAGTTGTAATTAATTATAATAAGTTAAGAGAAGTTCATGTAAGTAAAGTTCATTTGCATAGCCTATTACACGCTAGGTCCAGCAAAATAAGATGTTTAATTAAGAAAAAATAAGTTAAGTTTAACAATAACTTAAGTTTAGTATGGATAAATTAAGCTACATATAAGCCTTATATTCATGGTAAACTTTGTATTTCATTTTCCCACCATTTTTAGCTTAACACCGAGAGGCTGACAATTGAGTTGATCAAATCGAGTAAGTTTGGGTCTACCTTGCTATTGATACGTGCTCAAGCCGGGTGCATCCGAATTGGGACGCCACTCTGATATATGGTTTTTAGTCAAGTTAGTTCCATTCAGGTGAAGTTCAAATCTATTATATTTGGTCAGGTTGGATATAATCAAAATATGGTCTCATAAATGTTGTTAAATTAAAAAACATTGTCATAGAATAAAACTATTTGAGATTTAATAATTAAATCAATATAAAAAGGCCATAAATAAAAAAGTAAAAAAAGTACGATAAAATAAAATAGTGGTTTGAAAATTAATTATAAGTTAAAGATAAGATAAATAAATAAACATATTCAACAATAAAAAAGATTAATAAAAAAATCAAACTAAAGATAATTAAAAAACTCGTTGTTACTTTTTGAGTAGACGCCATTAATATTCGAGTAAATCTCTTATCGAATCTATTTTCGATTTAGTTGAATATGTTCAAGCTTAGATCGGTTTAGGTCTCCATATTTTGGACCGACTTTATTATCCATGCCTTAGAATAACGAGCATATAATTGCCTATGGAATCACTACAGGGTGGAAACTAAAAGATGCGAAACGAGTCGTAGAATACATTCTCAAGCAATATAGAGCGTCCTGCAACCCATAAGTCACACAAAAGCATTGCAAAGCCCTCCTAAAGGCTCAGATAAAAAAAAATTACGGTCGGGCCTATAAAACTTTGAATATGGCAAAATAATAGTCGATTAGATATAATACACGCTTTCAATGATTCTCGAAATCCGAGCAACGAACCCCAAAGGATGCAACTTGGAGTCATATATAACGGGGGCCATTTGAAAATATATCCATGCTTAGAACAGGCATATGGTGGCCTCTCAAGCCATTTTTGGGTCGGATGAAAATATGCAAACCAAGCCATGAAAGGCATTTAGAGACAATGTATAGGGCTCCAACCACCTAATAGACATCCGTAACGATTCTACATAAAAAAATTATGGTTGGGACTCGAAAATATGAAAATAACCAAAAATAGTCGAATTTGAAGGATATAATACACGCTTTCGAACATTCTCATAATCCATACAACAAACTCCAAGAGAAGCATTATGGGGTCATAAGGGACCATTTAAAAACATATCCATGCCTTAAAATGGGCATATGGTGATCTTTGAAGCCATGTTAGGGTATAATTTAAAATATGCAAAACAATTAGTTGAATGCATCTCGACTCTCGAGGCAATGTAGAGCATATCAACCACCCAAGAGTCATCCCTATACACTCGAAAGGGTTCAAATAAAAATTAGGGCAAAGCCTACAATAGTCCGAAAATTGTCCAAAATAATGAAATTTGAAGGCTACATAATACACACTTTTGAATATTCTAGGGACCTAGAAAATGGTCCAAATGAGATACATCTTGGGTTCATAGGAGATCGTTTACATATTTATACATTATAATGGGCATATAATAGCCTTCAGAGTCATTTAGGATTGAAATGGAAAGATGCAAACCAAGTTGTATAAGGCATTTTGAGGCAATGTAGAGAGTCTAGAATATTTGGAAGTCATTCCAAAGTATCTCGACACTCTCGAAAGGTCGCAGATTTAAAAAACATGGTCGCTTGATCGGCCGAAAATGTCCATAAATGTGCCCTAATTAGTCAAATATAACGATGTTATAATACACGCTTGTAAATATCCCACGAGCTTGGGCAACTTAACCCTATGAAATTCATCCCGGAGTCACATGAGACAATTTAAAAACATACCCATGCCTTAAAATAGACATATTTTGTCTTTCATTTTCATTTCAGGGTGGAACCGGAAAATTGCAAAATAAGCCTCATAAGGGACTTTGAGACAATATAGAAGTTTTCAATCAACCTTGATTCATCCTTAGGCAATTCAAGACCCCTATAAAGACCCCAAATGAAAAACATGGACGAGCTTATAATAGTTCGAAAAAGACCCCATTATATTCACATTTGAAGGATATAATACACGCTTTCAAACAAGCATGTATGAAGCTGACAAAACGACTCCATCGGATGCATCCTAGGGTCATATGAGAATATTTGAAAACATAGCTAATATTTAGGTCTTTATGTTCGGGTTTAGATCAAACCTCGGGATTGACGGTTGAGTAACTTTTTTTTTCTATATATTTCCTCCGTTCTAAAATAAATGAAACACTTACTATTTTAGGCCTTTCAAAATAAGTGAAACGTTACCTTATTTGGCATTCACTTCTCTCTATCTCTCTCCTCATCACATGGGTCCCTTCTTTTTTTCTCTCTATCTCTCTCCTCTTCTAAATCCCCGTGCCAAGGCCCTACATTTCATTTAAAACAGAACGGAGGAAGTATATATCTTTTATTTAAAAAATGTGGACAAAGATAATGGAGAAGACAGGAAAAAGGAAAAGAAGAAAAAGCAAAAAAACGCAATTGTACACAATATAGTATTAGAGTACAGCTGTACAGGCCTAAGGTTCTTAAAAATGTCTAAAAATTAGAACAAGAGTATGAAATGAAGAAAAACAAAGAAATGGGGTGCCTCCCAAATTAGTAAAATGGTCAGCAAACGCTAATTGCCTTAATGGCTAACGCCTTGTACTTTTCAGAACACAGTACACCTACACATATAACATAACACACGATATAAACACGACAAATTCATTGAAGAGGAAATAATAAGGCCTGTTATTTTGGGTTAAAAATGAAATAACAGGGAATAAAACATGCGAATAAAAGTAGTTGAACCTGGAGTAATTCAACCGAAATTGTCCCTAAAAAATAGGGCTTAAGTATCCTACTTTTAGAGATTTGTTGGGTGAGAACATTTTTTTAAAAAAGGAAATAAGCTAGTAGATTAATTACAAGACAATGTCTCTATAAGGGAAATCTCTGGAGAACAGTGATTCTCCATATTATTCAGTTTCAAACAGTAATAGATAGCCTTACAAGCTGTAAGTGATTTTCTTTCTCATAGTCAATTGAATTGGAGATTAACTTCAAAACTACAACAAATTGACCGACCTTCTCATGGTAGATCGTAAAATAAAACAACGATGGCGATATAATGTATGTAGCATTCCTCTACAATGATCATAGTTTAACTAGAAAGTTTTATCTCGTTTAAAATTGATTTTATTTTCTTATATTTCGATATTTATTATACTAATTTTTACGTTTTCCATTATTATTATTATTATTATCAGTTTCACATTTCTTTTTATAATTATACTTTTGAACATGATCTACTATTATCTTAGTTTGTTTTTATTTCTAAAATATGACCAGCCAATCTCTCTCCTCCTAATAAAATAACAACTCACCGACCCCTATCACATCTACCTTTTAATAAATTACTTCCTCCGTCGTAAAATAATTTGAACTCTTTTTTTCTTTGTCCCAAATTAACTTGAACACTTTCATTTTTAGCATGGTCGCATTATTATTATTATATGATTTTTGTTTCACATTTTGACCCGCAATCTATCTCTATCAATTAAAAAATATATCCAACCTTTTCTCTCTCTTTAATAAGCAAAAACCATACCAACTCCCATCACATCTATTTTTTAATAAAATAAAATTTGATAACCAAACAACAACTTATCACCATAAACTACGTACTCCCTCCGTCCCATAAAGATCTGAACACTAGTTGGGACACGTATTATAAGGTGATAAGTTGATTGGCTTATCAAACGTTATTTTATTTAAAAAGTAGATGTGATAAAGACCATGGGGTATTTTTTATTAGAGGAGAGAGAAAGCTAGAACTTTTTATCGATAAAAGCGTAGAGTGTGGGCCAAAGAAAGATAAAAGAAATAATATATTAATAAGAGGACCACGCCAAAAACGAAAGTGTTCAAACTAATTTGGAGACAAACATAAAACGAAAAGTTGCTGACTATTTTTAACGAAGGAAAGATCTCAATAATTTTTTAGATCTTTCTCTTAGATGACGGAATAATAATCGATAACTAAATAACAACTTATTATATAAAACTAGGTGTCCTAATAAATAATGTGCCTCCCATAGTCCCATTTAAATCAATATATAAAAAATACTGTATAAGAAATAATGTGGAATGGAAATGTAAATGGTCTCTTCTCTTGCTTCTCTCGACTCCCCCCTTCTTTTTTTTCTTTCATCCTCGAGCAGTGTCGCCCCCTCCTCTTTTTCGTCTTCCTCTACATGTTATTTTCAATTTTCATAGGGGGTCCATTTTCGTTTTGTGTGCCTCTCCTCTTTCTTTCTTTTATTTTTCAAATTTTTGTCACTTACATTTTCTCAAACCCAAAATATAACTCACACCATATATTATACATATACTACTATTACTTACTCCTATACACTCACACACTTACCACCGAAAGCAGAACATTTTTTTTACTAAAATTCCCAAAAGAAAAAGAAAAAAAAAAACTGGCTCCAAAATCTCATCTTGTATAAAAAAGGACATGCGTGATCTCTCCTTACTTCTCTGATAAAATCTCATCTTTCCCTCTTCCTCCTCTCAACATTTCATTTCACCTATTTTTTTCTTCTCTTTTCACATTTGATAAAAATTTCACACATCAATCTCTCTCCTCTGCTCCACTTTAGGAGAGAGAGACAAGAGAGGTTGCATCAATGAGGAAGCTTTTCTAAGGACTTGTTAAATCCTTCACTTCTACTACACTATGACTCCATAAAACTACAAACAATATAACACCAAAAAAAACACAAAAAAAAAAACATCAACCCATCTTCAAATTCTTCATCTAAAATCTAACAAAATATTAAAAATGTCACCTTCTCAAGAATTCCAGGAACAAAACCCATTTTCTCTGTTGGATGCTTTGTACTGTGAAGAAGAGAAATGGGAAGATGAAGATGAAAATGATGAAGAAATTCGAAGCTTTGAAAGAAACAACAATGGTGGTGGTGGTGGATTACTTCCACTTTTGTTGTTGGAACAAGATTTGTTCTGGGAAGATGAAGAACTTCAATCTCTGTTTTTTAAAGAAACAGAGGAGGTGAAACAGGGGAGGTTTGAAATGGGTAGTTTTGACATTTCACTTTCTTCTTTAAGAAAAGAAGCAGTTGAATGGATTTTAAAGGTCAATTCCTATTATGGGTTTTGTACCTTAACTTGTGTTCTTGCTGTTAATTATCTTGATAAATATTTATCAAGTTTCCATTTTCAAAAAGATAAACCATGGGTGTTTCAGCTTGCTGCTGTTACTTGTCTCTCTCTTGCTGCTAAAGTTGAAGAAACTTATGTTCCTCTTCTCTTAGATCTTCAAGTACGTGTTTTTTTGGCTTCATTTTTCTGAGTTTTTGTTTAATTTTACTGGGTTTTTGTTTGATTTTTGTGGGTTTTTGTTAATTTTTGTTAAATTTGGTTTAAATTTGAATATGAAGGTGGAGAGTGGGAAGTATATGTTTGAAGCAAAAACAGTTCAGAAAATGGAGTTATTGGTGCTGACTACATTAGAATGGAAGATGAATCCAGTGACCCCACTTTCATTTCTTGATCATATAATCAGACGGCTGGGATTGAAGAATCATCTCCATTGGGAGTTTATTAGGAGATGTGAAGGACTCTTACTCTCTCTCCTATCTGGTAAGCAAAAAAATAAACAGAGCATTGATGTAATGATTTTATTAGTATCAGTTACTACTATTACTATAATGTGACTTTTTTAGAAGTTTTTGTGAGTAGTAGTAAAGCATAAACCATTTTTTGTTGTTATTCTACTAGTTTAGTAGTATGACTTTCTAGATGTGTAAATCTTGTATTATTTACACTCTTTATTAGTACACTTGTAGGGTTAGTATTGTAAATCTATACATTTTCATAAATGTGCTTGCTAATTGGAAAAGTCTTACAATTTTTTTATACACTTAGGATGTACAATGTACATTATATAACTAAGATTATTTTCTTACTCATTTGCTCTTGATTAGTAAATGAGCAATTGAGAAAAAATATAGTATAACTTGTGTATTGTATATGTGTTGAAACATTGAGAGCTACGTAGATGTGTATCTTTTCTTTTTGAATTAGTTGTCATATTATCGGTCAAAGTTATACGTGATAATTATTTTAAAACGAAACTAAAATTTACTCATTATTTTTCTTGATATTTCATTTTTTTATATAAAAAATTGGATAATTGTTAATGATTGGTTGGTTGATGATGAAATGTAGATTGGAGATTTGTGAGTTATGTACCATCAGTGTTGGCTACTGCAACAATGATGCATGTCATTGACCAACTTGAGCCTTCCAACCCCGTTGATTACCAGAATCAGCTTCTGGGTGTGCTTAATATCAGCAAGGTTAGTTAATTTCTTCAGATCTAATTTTAATTTAATTTTCCCTAATTTAAGGAATTTGGTAATTAATTAAGTAGTGGTCAATGGGACCATAATATAATAGACTTCATGGATTGGTCAGAGATCTAAGTTAACAGCTATATTTCGATTCACCCATCAATAAACCAAAAAGTTCATGGTATGGGAGATATGATGATGTGTCATTGTCCTAGAATATTTTGTACAATATTTAGTCCTTTAATTTGTAATTAAGGGTAGTTATGTTTTTTTTTGTAAGGTAAGATGAAAGGGACTCATTTGAGGGGATAAGGGGAAATCCTCAAATGAATCCATGAGCGTGAGTTTGATCCCCAGGCGCCGTGGATATGAGGTGGAGAGCGATGCCACTACTCCACCACCTCAACCTCATTCCTTGAGTTATGTTGGAGTACTTCATTCCTCAAGTAACGTACTCCTACTGTGTTGAAATACATTTATACGAAAATGTAGTGTATCATCTCACGATATTCTTTATGTCTTCAATGTGTTTTGTGTATCACATGATTTTGGTACACTTGGTCATTCATCTTCCATCTTTTCTTTTATCTTTAAAGCTGTGTTTTCATTAAGTTGACTTTGTCTTACTTTAGAGTGGTTCTCTTGATTTAGGATATTGAAACTTATTTTTTGGAAATTACTTGTAAGTTGTAACTCTATAAGATTATATACATCAATCTAATGAGTTATTATAGGATTATAAGTCCATCTTAAGATTATGAACTCATCTTTCTTCAATGTCTCACAATTATTCATCATCTATGATTTATATCATCATTCCAACCTCCTCCAGTCATATTCACAACTTTCTTAATAGTTTGCACGATTTATGTAATTCCTACTTAAGATGCACAACGATTGTTACTCCACAGGAGTTACCATATAGGAGCACTGAGATGCTCATGGAGCAAAATGTTCAATAATCGTTTGTTGTTTAATCTAGGTGTTTTAGTATTTAAGAAATTACTTGCATGGTTTAATTTCTTTGTAAAAACGTTGTTCAATTTATTATGGGGAAGACACAAATTCACTCTAGCTACGTCTGTCTTTGCCCTTTTTTCTTCTCATCAAAATAACTCTATATTCCTGTCAAAAAAAAAAAAAACTCTTTATTTATTTACTTTTATCTTTTCTTGACATGAACTCTTTATTCTTAAGATTATCATACATTGCTTAAAGAGAGAATTTCAAATATTAACCAAATGTTCACAAGAAAGACTCTTGGAAGTGCGCAAAGTAATAGTTTGAGGAAAATGCGATCGAGACGACGCTCCCTCTCTCGTTCCTTGAAACACCTCTTAATAGTTAAAACTCCAATTAGTGACTTTAAAAGACATTGTTAATTCCAAGTAGAGTAAATTACAAGAGGCTAAAACTATCTCATGATTTCAATGATGCTCAAGAAATTTAAATCTATCACTAACTTTAGACTCAAGAAATTTAAATCTATCACTAACTTTAGACTCAAGAAATTTAATTGATTTTCGACATAATATATTATCAGTACCGCCCCTCTTCTTTATTTTTGACGTGACAATGTCATGGTCACATAATCAAAATACTATACCTCATTAAGTGTGAACTCGATAGATCTATTAATATATATTTTCAAAATATTAAGTGACATGTGTATTGGATTGGTTCAAAGTTTCTCTTTTTTCAATTAATTATACTTTCTAGATATAAGTAACATTAATAATGTTATGGGGTCCTTGAAAAAATAAGGAAGTTGTTAAGAGTTTAAAGTTATGTTTGGCAACAATAATAATAATAAAAAAAGTTTCTCTTTTTTCAATTAATTATACTTTCTAGATATAAGTAACATTAATAATGTTATGGGGTCCTTGAAAAAATAAGGAAGTTGTTAAGAGTTTAAAGTTATGTTTGGCAACAATAATAATAATAAAAAAAAGAATATACCAATTGAAATTGATAAGTAGGTGACACCGTAAATCGCGCACAATGCCATAAGTACACGGTGCCAAGTTTGAGTGTTACATGACTTGCGAGTTTATACCTACATTATCATAAAAAATGTTGATCTATAATTACAATAATTAACTTGTTTCTCTTACAATAATGCAGGACAAGGTGAATGATTGTTATCAACTGATCGTGGAGAAATCATCAGATGGCAACAAGAGTGACGAAAATTGTAATACAAAGAGATCGTTTGACGAAATGATGATGATGATCAGTAATTTCCCTCCTACTTCTTCTACTTCAAGCAGTGATATTATTCCAAGTAGCCCAAGTGGAGTAATGGATGCGTACTACCTTAGCTGTGACAGCTCCAATGATTGCTGGGCCGCCGCAAATACTATGACGGTAACATCATCCTCTTCATTATCATCCTCGGTATCGTCTTCTCCAGTGTTAACTAGGAAGAAGAGTAGAGTGCACGAGCAGCCCATGCCATTACAGCTGCCTTCTCTGTCTAGAGTATTCGTCGACCTCGTCGCCAGCCCTCGTTGAGCCCAGCGTGGCCATAGGAACGAACGCCCGGCATTTCTATAATTCTGTTCCAAACTAAGAGATCCTTCTTCTTCTCGTACGTTCCTCTTGAAGACTATATACTCAGCAAAAAAAATGGGGACATATTTATATCATATAATAGTAGAACTTATATTATATGGTTATAAATTCTTTCCCTGCATATTTTTTGTTCATGTATGTGCTAATATTGATATATATATTGTGTATGGTACCATATGCATGGAATGCATGCATGCATGGACTATTGTGAACGGGAAAAAGAGAATAGAAACATGAAATGATGGAGGAATGAAGGGTTGTGAAATGCAACTTTAGATGCATGTGATGAATTGTGAAGAAAGAAGAGAGAAACATGGAGTGGGGTCTAGTGAGGATTTTTGGGGGCAAAACTTTGGACTTTTGGTGGGGGGGGTTTTGACCTCGGTGGAAGTGGGTCACCACTAAAATAGGTCTAGGGAGGAGAACTATTTTTGTATCTACTTGAGTTTTTCTTTTCTTTTTTCAACTTGTTACTTTAATTTTGGGGAGCAAGGAAGGATGAAATGACTGTATACCATCCTTTTTAACCTACTCCAACCATGATTAAATAAAATTAAGTACAGTCTTGTACATTATTGTCCTTGGGGGTGATTTGGATCTAATGGTTTGTATTGGTTCTTACAAATTCAAACCAATATTGACACATATAGTCATTATAGAGGTTAGATCACTTAGATGTAAATCTTACTAGTGAGATTGTGATTTTAGGAAAACAAATAATTTATTTATTAGTTAATAGGAAGTACTTATTAGAGATCACGTATCCATATAATCCCGAGAAAGTCAATTGATCAAGAAATTGATAGTTTGCTAATTTTTAATGGGTGAATGCACCATGTGCATTGAGGCGGATTTTTATAAATAAAATAATGAGATTATAAGAAAGGTACATGTAATTAAACCATACTCTTATGTAGTAAAAATGGAAGTGTTAATTTAAGTGTTTAAGCTTTGAGAAACTGTAGAATTGCGATATTTGGATGAAATAAGCTGGATGGATGGATGGGTAATTTGTTTTCTTTGTTTAGACAAAGAATGGGATCTAAAAAGGAATAAGGTAACTATTCTGAACTACAGTTCTTAAATTATTGGAAAATACTAGTTTTCTCAAATTACTCATGGTTTTTATTAGTTCTACAAACTTTTTTTCGCCCTTTTATTAAGTTTAACTATTGCTTTTATGTTATTTTGGAATGGTTCCAATTAATTATTTATTATTATCTTTCTGGCACCCCATTTTTTTCGATCCACAACATGCGGCGGTTATTTGACTAATATCTGCGAATAAATTAACACTTTCTGCTATTCTGGCACAACTCACATACTTATTTCTCTTAAACCTCAGGCCCAAAGAAGCAAATAAACTAATAAAAATCGAGTAACAATTAACATGCACAATATTTCTTTTTGGTTGAATGTTTTAAGGAGTTACACGTTATTTTTCTTTGTTTTTGACATTAAGGGTGCATTATATTTCAATCATAATCAATGAATCTAAATACAATCAATAAGTTCATTAAGGCTTATAATTTTTTTTGGTGTAGCTATGTCTTGGGGAATACGTATCGTGCGCGCTAAAAATCAAAAATCGAACTATAATATGTGAAGGAATTAGGAAATTAAAGCGAACAAAAAACTATAATAAAAGATTTAACGTGGAAACCGCCCGAATATGGAGAGAAAACACGAAACATTTATATTAGGGCATTTGCTTAATATGGATGATGATATACCGGGGAGAATTCTCAATCTCTATGGATTCCTCTTTAATGTGTAGTTCTCTCTAGGCTCATCTAAATTAGCAATAATTTTCTCTCTCTCTTCACATAATAAAAATAACAAACGACTTCAACATATTTATACTAGAAACAATTAGGAAACCTAATGGAAGAGAAGAAAAAATAAACATTAAGCAACAAACACCACGCTAAACCTACGTTATTGGGGTCACGACTACGCCTAACTGGGCCAAGACATGGGTCAGGGAGCCGGGAGGGAAGGCTAAGAGCTGCGGCTGACGATTAATCCGCGAGGCCGGCAATGACTAATCCCGTGCGGCTCGGGATCATTCCTACGGGACGGCAAGAACTTTGGCTCTTCGACGCCCTTGGCCGGTGGGCAGCCATGGATCCAGCAAGTATGTGCTAGTTGCTTCATTCCTTATTAGCCCTTAACAATCTCCACAATCTCAACTTCCCATGTCCATCACTCTCCATATCTCACCTAGATAAAAATCATTTCCTCCACTCACATAGGAAGCAACACCAAAGGTCTCACTCGACCTCGAGCCTCCATTATCGAACTCAAACCATAAGGACTCTTCACATTTCCCACAAGCATCCCGTCGATTCTCCTACCCAAACAAAAACATCTTCTTTAAGCTCCACTTCTCACGCACCACACTCATGTGCCCTTCTTCATTTTTTTGTTCCACGATTCACACTAGCCGAAGAGACACCGACTTTACCAATTACCTGCTCTTATTCAC